>VYZU01024822.1:0-48711 GCA_013401355.1 Ceyx cyanopectus | reverse complement strand
CTGTTTCAGCCCCCTGAGCATCTGAGGGTTAAAAAATCAAAACTGCTGCAGCAGCAGCACACTTACCCTGAGCTCAGAACAGGCAGTTCCATGGTCTTCTACTGCATCAGCACTTCAGGTGCAGCAAAGCATTTGCCTTTGGTGCAGAGCAGCACTGGGGCTTTATTGCCACCCTCTCCACCTTGGCCAGGGCAGCAGTGTAAAGCTCAGATTGCTCCTGTGCAGAAAGCAACGAGCAAGCAGCTCCTGCAAGTGCTGCCTTGATGTTTCAGGTGCTGGGCCAAGCATAAAAGATGCAGGTGCTGTCTCTGAAGGCATAAGGCTGATTCTGTATTGGAGCCTGGTGGTCTGTGAGCAGGGAACCAGGCAGCTGAGAGGCTGTGCATGTGTGAGCACGGGCACACCTTGAAACCCATTGAAATTGGTGACTGTTGGAGGGAAAATTACTTCTTTAATTGCTCAGTAGAGGCCTGGCCCACCTATAGTGATAGGGGAGCAGTGTATAGTCACAGAGAGTATAAGTGATAGGAGCAACGTGCTGGATTTACTGAGTGTAATAGATGCTAAAAGGTATATAACCTGCTGGGTAGTTTAACAGCTCCTATTAAACCCCCAGACAAAGCATTTGTTGGCATTGTGGAAATTCTACAAAATTGCCCAAAAGTCACCAGAGAACACAGAGTGTTTCTCCTTTTATAAGTTGAATCACAAAAAAAAAAAAGAAAAAAATTAGAAAAAGCAGTCTGAGAATACGTGGCTGGATTAAGGAAATTAACAGAGCTCTGCTCGTTGGAAAGAATTTAATGATGGGCTGAAGGAAATGCAAAATGAAGGCGTTCAAAAGCCAAGAGCTGAATGAGGCTGACTTGATCCCTTCTGTGCTACAAATTGCTCCAGCAATAAAGACAATTGCTAAAATGTCAGGGAGCCCCAGGAGCATCTGGTAGTCTTTACAAGAGATACAGTGGTGCTGAGGCAGACAGCACAGGAGGCACTTGGGCTCTGCCTTTTCCCCTCTTCTTGTGGTAAATAACCTTCAAAGCATGGTCAAGAACAAGCAAAACAAAAGAAATGAAAAAAAAGAACAACAACCTTCTCAGAATGGGAAGAGTGAAGGACCTGGAGTCCTTGGAGAAGACTGCAGCAGCTCTACACGAAATTAAGTGGAGTTTGGGCTGCTTTATAATTAAAGGAATAAGATTTAACACAAAGTTAAATTTCAGTCTGCTGCTTGTAACTGCAATAGGACCATCAGGGACTGCTCAGAAGTGTATCTGGATGTGAGTTCAGCACTGGTAAAACACACACAGAGGAAATCCTTGCTGCACTAACTATTGTTAGTAAAAAAAAAAAAGTAAATGAATGTAAAAATTAAAAAAAAAATGAATGTTAAAAAAAACTAAGGAAGGCCCTAGCAGACCCACTGATGTGGACTTCTGACAACTGCTTTAAACACAGCTCTAAGGCTCCAGTGAGATAATGACTTTCCTCCAGTTTACCCTGCTGAAAACAAGTGCTCCACATACACTTAGAAATGTTAAATGACTCAGACTCAGATGATTTGGGTCAGTGTCTCTGTTGTCACATCCATATCTCCCAACTCTCACTACAGGGCAAAATAAGTCTGAGAGCATCCCCTTTGTGTGTATCATAGAATGGTTTGATTTGGAAGTGACCTAAAAGATCATCTAAGTTACAAACCCCTGCCATGGGTAGGGACACCTTCCACTAGAGCAGGTTGCTTAAAGCCCTGGCCTTAGATATTTATTTTATTTTTAATTAATTAATATTTTTCAGGGATAGGGCATCCACATCTTCAGTGGACGACCCTTTCCAGTGTCTCACCACACAGTAAAGAATTTCCTCCTAATATCTAATCTAAATCTACCCTTTTTCATCTTATAACTGTTAGTGGGGCAGTCAATTGTGATGAAAAAGCTGGAAACTGTAGAAAAATGTGCTTTGCAGTCACAGAGTTAAGTCTTCTACTTGTGCCTGTAGCTTTTCAAGGGTTTGTGTGTAGCCACTGCTTGAAAATGGAAAGAGAGGGAGTGTTCATCCCTCAGGTGCCTCAAAGTGTCACCAGTTACAGCAAAAGCTAGTGATAACTGTCACAACTTTTACACTGAGTATTAAGTTTAACCAACCAGGTCACAGAAAGCTCTCAAGCCTTACAAAAAGCCCTCAAAATCCTGTTGGTTATAGAAAGTGCCAAGCTTTGACATTAATTAGAACTTGCATGAAATTGGTTGTAAACAAAGCTTTTGCAGCCTTTTATTTGTACACATTTTTATTGCTACAAAGACATCAACGGATTCACTTCAGCTGGTTTCCAAGAATTACACCAAGATGAACTTAAACTCTCATATTTTTCTCCTAGAAGCTGTGACTCACTGAACAACCATGTTCTTCAGCCCTTTATCTGTTTTCATTGTGGTTTTACCCACACGTGCAGAAAACAGTCAATAGTAAGTAACATTATAGCCTCTTTTGTATTTGAACATGGGAGTGATATTCTTCCCTTTGTCTAAAGGTCAGATGACATTAGCAGTTCACATTCCTGGTTAAACATGCGAGCAGATGTTTTCTTCAGGGGGCAGACCATGGAGAAGGAGGCATCCTTCTCTCCTCCAGTCTTCAGTCAAACCACACTTGTCATCCTCAGCTGTGTAAATGTGCAATGTTCACTGAATGGCATACGCTTCATTTTGGATTTACATTTCAATGAGGATAAAACTATTTGCAGGGCTGTTATCTCTTTGCTTAAATCCTGGGACACCAAAATTAATGGCAGGTCTGCTGTTGACATCAGGAAATGGGACTGGGACTCCTGCCTCCCCCTCATCCAAAATGTGGTCCAGACATGAGAAATGGAAATGCAGTTCCCTCTATTTAGCAGGGACACATTCTGAAATGCAATTTGTCAGTGAGGAAATAAGCGTGGTTCATAAAATATCTATGCATGAAGAAAAGAAATGACTTTTGCAAAGCCTCTGGCTTCTCTTTAATTAGACTAATAACCCAAGACTGTGACAGGTCTTCTGCAGAGCTGGGGGTCCTTGTGGACCCATCCTTCAGCTGCACATGTGTGTTTGAAATCTACTAATTTTCTATTCTTTTCTGTGAAATTTGCATCCTCCAGCTTGAATTTTCAAGGTCCGGTTGAACGTGCCAGACCCTCTACAAGGAACTGACTAGTGCAAGTGTTTCAGAGTTGGGGGACTACAGCATCAATGCAGCTTCCTGGAATATTTTTTTTTTAATTCATGACAAAGATAAGTTTAAAATGATGAAAAAGAAAGTAAGTAAGACAGTGTTTTCTTCAGATAATACTCCAACAGTGCCACAGTCTTTGAAAGCTGATTTTGTGAAGACTGTGGGTGCAAGGTTCACCAATATTGCTCTAGTGTGGGACTTCATTGTGTCTAGGCTGAGTGAGGAGAGACCTGAATGTTGTCTCTGGTACTGTCCCATCATCTCACTGGCTGTTGTCTCTGGTACTGTCCCATCATCTCACTGGGTGTTAGAAGAAACCTTCACTCATAGCAGTAGCAGCACATCTGATGCCTCACAAGCATCACTGCTCAGGAGATGAGCTTGTCCCAGCTCAACCTCATGCCCATGGCTACTTCTGTGCTCCCACGGCCTCCCTCCTCTGGAGAAGTCCTGCTGAAGAGGAGGAAGCCCTCTGATCTGAACATAATGCCCAGGGAAAGCAAAGCCAGGTGGAAAGAGCCACATTATGGCAGCAAGATGTTTCCTGTAGAATCTCTGTCAAGTGGAGAGGAAATGTGGGACTACTTAGGCAGTGAGACATGGCCTGAGAGATGGAAACAAGGAGGAAGGTATAGATCAGAAGAGGATTTAAGAGGGAGAATTGGATGTGGGTTAGAAAGGAAGTTATGGCTGGAAGGTGAAATCTGAGGAACAGATCCTGGGGTAGTTAAGTAATGAGGAGAAACTTCCCTTTCTCAGCTGCAGCTATTTTCCCAGTCTCAATCAATCAGAAATTAGAGACTCAGAAAGAAGGTTATCCTGCAAAGGAAAAGCTTGTAGTCCTGTGGGGAAAAATACAATGTGATCGTGTAAGTAAAGTCTGCATCATGATGCATATGCAAAAGTAGGCCAAATTTAAATAGTGCAGACAGTAAATATTATTTTTAAATTAAATTGTAGAAATATTTTATGACCCGCTGTTTTATTTAGGGGGCAGAAAATTGTGGAAATATGTACAGCAGCCAAAACAATGAGATAGAGAACACTAATACTGGAAAATATTCAAACAGTGTCTTGAAACGACAAGAAATTATCTGGAGAGAACCACAGACTACCAGAATTTATTTCTCTTTCACTTGTGAGTTCATCTGATTTTTGTTACATCATGTTATTTCTTTTTTTTTCCTTTCTTTTTTTTTTTTTCCTGGAAACTGATCAAATATCTGTGGGGATACATTTTTAGTCACAACACTGCATTTCAGTGACTAAATAGTGCTGATGTCTCTCTTAATGACTCAGTTTTCTGTTATTTCAAGAGGAAGTTTGTGTCTATTCCTTCGTGATAAGGGAAGAAGCCTGAATTCTGCAAAGATTTCTCAAATCGATTTAGTGCCATTACATCTGGCCACAGACTAAACAAACACTCCCAACAACGTATGGAATTAAGGTCTGAGAAAGCCCACTAATACAAAAGAAACTCTTTCTACAAATGCTTTGGATCGAGCCTCATATTTCCACTGGAAAACCTTCACATCCCATTGTATTATGAATGTGGAAAGTTGAGGGCATTTCTTCATGATCATGCATGCTTTAAATTCGCTGTAAATGCAAATTTAAATATCAGAGGTAACTTTTGTCGGCTCCAGACAACAGTTCCTTGGCTGCCAAAATGAGAAACAGACAAGTTTCCTGGTTTTGAGAAGAGGCAAGCAGACAGTCTGCCATGCAGGCTCTGGAGGCAGCATCTCAGCCCTGCCCTTGCTCTTACTGTGGAAATAAAGAGATTTTTATGACTTTTACTCCAAGGAAAGAAAGTTAGGGTGATGCTGAACATCTGTAAAGATTACACCCTTTGCCTGGCACTCCTGGAAGGGCTCAGCCCACACTGCCAAGGCTGTGCCTCCCCACTTTCCCTTCCAAAGCACCTCCTTACAGCCAAGTATCACATCTATCAACATTCTCAGGGTTTCATAGTCAGGGCCAGCTTCTGTTTTCATTGACACTTTATATTTTTCCCAGAAGCAGCTCACCACGATGGGAATCACCTGCTTTTAGTGGATGAGCTCCTCTTAGCAAAGAGTCCCCCAGCAGGATGGGAGCATTGGGTGGCAGCACTCCCTGTGGAACCAGGTGCTGGGAACATCAGAGGCTCAGTTTTCTGGGACAGAAGGGACAGCATTTGGCCAAGAATTTCTGTGTCCCAAAGCAGTGCACTGTCAGATACTGAAAGCTCGTGGGTTTTATCTACAGCACCATTATTTTCCCTTTCTTAGTGTTTGCACAGAGAATTAAGTTATTTTGGAGAGGAGCCAGCATGCTTCTCGGACTCTATCTGAATATATTCCCATAGATTTTCATTCTAGTTTGAGGAAAATCTGGACCAAATCTGCAGCTCTTTACTCCTCCCATTATCAGATTAAAGCAGAGGCTATCTTGCCATGCACTCAGATAAAGGAAGTTTAGAAATATTCGTGGGAGCTTGTCTATTCTGTCTGCTAAATGGCTTTGTTTTGTTTTTCTAAGTTAATGTATTTTCTTTTAATTCATGGATTTGGTTTCTATCATCAGGAGCACAAGCAGTCACTCTGCTCCAAAATATGGCCTTTGCCTTGATTGTAACTCATGTGCTAGAGGATTAGAGGTTTCAGAGGTCTCTGCTACTGCAGGAACAGGCCCTTCAGGCTCGAGCATCACGTCCCTCCTGGACCATCAAAGCAACTCAGCATCATTTCTGTCTGTTTCTTGTAAACGTATGTTACAAACATCATATGTCATTTTTTTTTTGGTGTTTCAGTTGATAGTTTTAGTGAGCAATTATTCTGTAAGAGAAGCTGCTCTTTGAAGTCAGGGTTTGAGACCACAAACGAAGGATGTGTGCCCAGCCACTCACAGGAAAATAAACAGAGGCCCATTCTGCTGTGCCACCTTTAGCAAACATGCAACACTGCTCAGGGTTTTTAAAAGAAAACAACACAGTTCCTCCTGCCACCCAGTAAAAAATGTACGTTTGCAATCGTGTCTTGTTTTGCATATGATTGGTAGCATACTTTTAAACTGCTGTAAGTAATAAAAATATATATGTGCGAGTTGGCTATAAGAAATGCCAAAGTTTCACCTAATAAAATTTTGGTATGCCTCAATTTTCAAAGTAAATTTGATTTATTTGAGCCACCAGCCATCTGATGACAGCCTTGTGTTTTTTATATGAGTCATGTCCCAAGGGGTCTAGAATATGCCAATAGTGTACCTTGGATCGGATCCAGTGTCCGCAAACAGGTTTTCATTAGACTTTGATGCCAGTTGCATTGGGGAGCAGAGAGGCTGCTGAAAACTAGCTTTACTTTGGGATCATTTCTTTCTTTTAGAAGAAATAACAAAGATCTTTTTTAGAGAAGCTTTACGCATCCACATTGTAGGTGTATGGCAATATTTTAGGGAACAGTAATCTGTTATTGCAGGTGGTCATGCTTCAAGCACTTCCGTATTTTGAGAATAGATCAGACAAAGTGCAACAACTTTTATTGAAAAATTGCTGAATTTGTAAATTGGAAACACATTTTTCTGTGGCTAAGATTAAGTTAGCATGTATTACAGTCACTGGGACTTCTCTGAAGCACTAAGGGGAATATAATTACATATATTATTCTACATATCCTGGTTTGGGACCATGGGCATACTAAAGGCACCTCAATCACCCAGTTCTAGATCTGGGTGTTTGCTAGCTGTGGCAATGCCATGGTGCTTTTGGACTGCATGTCCTTGACAGACAATACATACCTCCCTTCTCCTCATCCCCTCAGTGTGGGCACTGCTGTTTCCCAGTTGGCAATGGGGAAAGGCAGCAGGAACTGGATTTCACATTCTGGGAAGAGTCAGTTCTGTGTATGGCCTTACTGTGGTTGCTGTAATAGATTCAGAGGTATCACATTCAGCCTAAAAAAAGGACCCAGGCCTGCCCTCCCCTTCCTCTAAGGTTACTATACTTAGACATTTTGAATAGGAGGGTAAAGGCAGCACAGGAACTCTAAAAGACACTTGGAGATGCTGGCAGGTGCATACTCCAGTCCAGTAAAATAAGGGTAGCTCCCTTTTTCTGAGTGGAGCCCTGCCACACTGTGACATAGGTTTGGGGAGAGGCTGAGCCCTTCTCAACCAAGTCTGAGCCAGCTGCAGGGCTGCAGACACTGCTGGAGACCCTCCAGTTGCTCTTGAATGTTTCATTCCAATACTGTTTTCTGAAGGCAGCACTGCCCAGGGAAATTAGGGAGATGTAGGGCTTGCAGCACCAGGGAGAGGTGCCATGAGCTCAGCTTCCCTGCAAGGCCATGAGCAAACATTTCGGGCAGGAGTTGTCTGTGAGCCATTCATCTTCAGCACCTCTGCCATTGCTGGAGAGAAAGCAATGCAAGCCTCCCCAGCAAGTCACTCCTCAGTCCCTCCTCTCCCTGCTGGATTCAGAACCTCTGGCTCTTACCTCAGTGACAGGTGACCCTGGAAACCATCGCTCTCACCTCCTTGAGGAGAAAAGATGGATGTGTGAGTTGTGTAGATGAAGGCCATACACATATATACCATAGACAGGAGCAAGCACCTAACAGTTTCCTCCCTCCAGCCCTCTAAAGATGGCCCTGCATCTGTGTTCAGCCCACAGCAGCATCTAAGCACCTCTCTTCTCACTGACTCCAGCCAGATATGAGGTGTCAAACTGCTGCTCAGTGTGTGCAAACCTGTCTAGCCTCTGGAGACTGCATTTTGTGGTGCAAAGTGCTTACAGCAGAGGAAAGAGTGGAGAGCTCAACAACACACGCTGAATATTTTTTGATGAGCTACAACCAAATAAACAACTCTCATAATGCAGGTTACTGTTCAATACCCAATTTGCACATAGCATTAATACCCTAGTATTCATTACCTGGTTCCTATTACTCCTTGTTTTCTAATTAATGAACATTAATCCCTGTTTTCTAATTAATGAACATTAATCCCTGCAGGTAAACGATGCATCTTCAGGTCGCAACTGAGCAGCTGCTTGGTATCAGGAGGTGCTGATTGTCTTGCTGGGATCATCCTCCACTACACAAACTTCTCGAGTTGTGTCTGTGTTCCTGGGTGTGCTGCTTATATTTCCCCTTCAAATTAGCTGTTTTCACACGCTGGAGACTTGCAAACAGAACCCATGCAAATACCCCACACCATGCAGTCATTAGTCATGCTTGGTTACAGTTTTCAACAACTTCTCAGTGTGAACCCTGAAAAGGCCCCACTCTGTTTCACAGTTTTTAAAGCTGGAAACCAGTAGAGGTGAAGGACAGGTTTCTGGTTTGGGCTTATTTGGCTTTTTAATTCTGCTAAATTTTTATGGGAGATAAATATTTCTGTGAACTCATGGACACGGACAGAGTGTAATGCTTAATTCATTTTGAAGTTCGTAATTCAAGAAATTTGGATGCCCAAGCTTTATTTTCATATATAACGTTTTCCTTACGGCTGTGGCAAAAGTCCTTGGAAAGCAACCCCAAGAAGATGCAAGAATTCCTCCCAGACAGACAAGCTTACCAGAGCTTAGAAACTTTAGTGGCATCTGCAAGAGGAGAAGGGCTAGGGTGTGAGACTCTCCAGACCAGCTCAGGAAAAATACTGTTTCTAATAGTTAACTGAAGATGCTGTGCTCAAAGCTGAGATGAAGACAGTGCCAGCTGCTCCCACCCATAATTTACACCATGAGAGATTCTGGGGTTCTTACAACATTCTAGACTTTCTTACATGCTTGCAAAAATAGTAGCAAAGGGACTGAGGCTAAACTGGTACAAATCAGTCATGTAAAACCCAAATATTCAGTTCAAGTGCCCTCTGTGTGTAAAGAACCCTCCAGGATGAGGCATCTCAGAGTGCCTGGAGCGTGTGTGGACCAGCTTACTCCTGGTTTGTGCATTAGAATTTGTGATGCAAGTGAGCTTTAGACTGCTGGAGTGTGAACAAAGCTGATCTAATGCACAGCACACCATGCATTTCTCCTGAAGGTGACCCAGACTCTACCAGCAGAAGCGAGGCAAGAAAAGCAGCTGCAGGTCCCAGGCTTGGGCACACTGGATGTTGCAGCAACATTTAGCCCTGATGCATTGGAACATAAAAAACAAATCCCACATGCACACTGTGTATGCCTGTGGTGTATGTTCCATGTACAGTATTTCTCCTAATTTATTGCCTCCCTTTGTAGCCGAGGCAGGCACTGCAGCTGAAATCATCTTCTGTCACCCATCCCACTGCTGGCCTCAGGGCTGCCACTGCTGTAGCTGCCCACACAGGGCTTCTTCCCTGCTCAGTCACACTCTGATGGCTCCAACTTCTTCTCCATTCCTCACTCTCAGGAAGGAAAGGGGAAACATGAGAAGGTTTCTTTGTCAGAAGCCATTTTCCTCCACCCAGAGCAGCTGCACCATGAAATGATTTGCCCAGCTATTGCCACCTGGCTGCTGACTTCTTCTGGTCCAGCCTGCCACAGCTACCTTCTCTGATCCCAGATTGGCTGATGAGTGGTTACAGCTCTGCTTCTGCAGTCAAACACCCATTATACCTCTCAGCTTTGCACCCTTTTATTCTTGCTGCCCAGGATCTGAAAAAATGGGGAAGGGAGGAATGTTGATGTGTCTTAATCTTCAAATGTGTTTTCCAGTAAAATATGCTGTGTATTAGGAATAATATCAACTATTCTTATAGTTCTCAATGTCAGTTAAAGTTCTTAAGGTTTCTGTTGATAGCTTGTTTTTTTTTTTTTTTTTTTTTTTTGTTTCACTGAAAGGAAAAACATTGAAAGATTTATGCTACCCTTTGGGAAAACCTTGGCTCCATTTCCTCAGGTGAAACATGCACCTGTGAAATTTGTGTTTGCAGGGTTATCTGGGATTTGTATCATCCTCACAAACATTTTCTCCTCCATGCTCCATGGATTCCAGAAACAAGGTTGACTCACCAACTTGCTTTTTGCAACAGGACAAAGAATGGCCACAGGAAAGGATAGCATAAAGCATATCTGTGTAAAAAAAAATGGCTTGAAGAATAACTCAAAACTCTGATTTCCTTCTCCTGCCTAAACCAATGAGAACTATATATTTTTAAAAATCAATCAAACCCCAAAAGAAGAACAAAAAACTTTGTACTCCTTTGTTCTTCTGATTCTTGTTCTCCAAAACTTATCAAACCTTTACAGCAAAAGGCTGAGAGATGATGGGCACAAGTTGTAGTTGAGTGAATTGCCATTAGATATTAGTAGAATTTGCTCATAGTGAGGGTGATAAAACAGTGCAAAAGGTTGCCCAATATCCTCTTGAACATACTGAAAACTCAGTGATCTGGCTCTAAGCAAACGGATCCAACTTTGGAATTGGATCTAACTTCAAAGTTGTTCCTGCTTTGAGCAGGGGTTCTAACCAGATGATGTCCAGAAATTTCTTCCAAATTAAACTATTCTATGACCTTATTACAACTAGGAAACAGTGGAAAAGTAATAAATGAAGCTCTGTGTCTCTCATGAACATTTCAGTTGTAAAGCTGGACACGTATTGAAACTCTTGGGTGCAAGACAGCTCCAAGTTTTTTAACACTATTAAAGTCCCTGGATTGTCACTGCCCTGTGAACAGGGGATTGTTGAGGCAAGAACTGACCACCTGAGTCAATGAAATGATGTGGTGCTGATGTGGGAAGGAAAAGGACTAGCCCTAGGTCAAAGAAGAGGGAGAAGAGCTCTGGAGAATTAGCTCATGGTACTGCCTGATGCCAGGGGAAATGAAGGATGAGGAGTCAGAACATTTACCTTTTCTTCCAGCAGTATTTGCCTCCTTATATATGCTCCCAGAAAGTCAGCTATGGCACAGGCAACAGAGGCAGCAGAAGCAAGGCTATTTATGATCTTCATATCCAACCTGGAAGCAACAAGTCTATTTCATGTTCAAAAAAACTTCAAAAGAAGTTCTTTCCCTTGAGGGTGGTGGATCAGTGGCACAGGCTCCCCAGGGGATGGTTGAGGCCCCATCCCTGGAGATATTCCAGCTGAGGTTGGCCAAAGCTCTGGCCACTTATATATATATAAGGCACTATATATATATATAGTGAGCCTAGAGCTAAGATATAGTTTTTGTATGATAAAAATATTTATCAGAATTTGTGTTGGCCTGGAATAAGCATTGACATGACAAACTTTTCTTATACAACAACTTATTTACTTTGAGATTATTTTAAACAACCACAGCATTCATTCTCTATCAAAAGATAAGACAAAAATCATTCAATACTTTTTTTCTAGATGATGCCTCTCTTAGAATTTTTTTACAGGGTATTTCCTAGACTCACTATATANGCAGGGGTTCTAACCAGATGATGTCCAGAAATTTCTTCCAAATTAAACTATTCTATGACCTTATTACAACTAGGAAACAGTGGAAAAGTAATAAATGAAGCTCTGTGTCTCTCATGAACATTTCAGTTGTAAAGCTGGACACGTATTGAAACTCTTGGGTGCAAGACAGCTCCAAGTTTTTTAACACTATTAAAGTCCCTGGATTGTCACTGCCCTGTGAACAGGGGATTGTTGAGGCAAGAACTGACCACCTGAGTCAATGAAATGATGTGGTGCTGATGTGGGAAGGAAAAGGACTAGCCCTAGGTCAAAGAAGAGGGAGAAGAGCTCTGGAGAATTAGCTCATGGTACTGCCTGATGCCAGGGGAAATGAAGGATGAGGAGTCAGAACATTTACCTTTTCTTCCAGCAGTATTTGCCTCCTTATATATGCTCCCAGAAAGTCAGCTATGGCACAGGCAACAGAGGCAGCAGAAGCAAGGCTATTTATGATCTTCATATCCAACCTGGAAGCAACAAGTCTATTTCATGTTCAAAAAAACTTCAAAAGAAGTTCTTTCCCTTGAGGGTGGTGGATCAGTGGCACAGGCTCCCCAGGGGATGGTTGAGGCCCCATCCCTGGAGATATTCCAGCTGAGGTTGGCCAAAGCTCTGGCCACTTATATATATATAAGGCACTATATATATATATAGTGAGCCTAGAGCTAAGATATAGTTTTTGTATGATAAAAATATTTATCAGAATTTGTGTTGGCCTGGAATAAGCATTGACATGAGAAACTTTTCTTATACAACAACTTATTTACTTTGAGATTATTTTAAACAACCACAGCATTCATTCTCTATCAAAAGATAAGACAAAAATCATTCAATACTTTTTTTCTAGATGATGCCTCTCTTAGAATTTTTTTACAGGGTATTTCCTAGACTCAAGAACTAGGGATGAAAGTGCTTTCATCATGTCCTGCAAAGAGGACATGAGGTCAAGTTTTGCATTATTGCAGTGGTGAAATGCCACAGACCTCAGCAGAATAACTCTGAAGTTACATGTCTACTTGTGCAACAAAGCTGGCCCATGACCTCCCCAACCAAAAATTGGCTTGTGACCCCTATCCCATCACCCAAGCAAAACACATTAGGAAATGTAGTCCCTTGGTTTGCTTTGGAAATTAGAATTTCCCGTCACCATGGAAATACACAGCAAAATGCAGTTAAAAGCTTATGAAATGAGCAAAACTCAAATGGCAGAACTGAGGAGATTTTACAGCATTTTTCAACATAATGACATTTTTTTTTCTCCATTTATAAAACTGTAAATCTGATAAATAATAACCTAACTAATGTACACAGAAGTCACCATTAATTTTTCCAAACTGCCACAGGAACTGGCAATTAGTAGCCAGTTTTCAACTGCTAGCATCTGTAATACTTGAGCAAAGATGATGGTCCACAGACTGTTGTGCAACCACTCACATCTGCTGTTTTGCTCTGCAGAATTAGTAAACCTTCCACAGATAAGACTCCAGAAAGGAAGTCTGGGAAATGTTGAATGGAGGAGAGTCTGGGGAGCCAAGTGCTGCACTGCTCTGCAAGCCAGGCTGCTTCCTTCTCCTGCCTTCAGACTGCACTGAACTCAGATCCAGGAGTCCCATCCGCCCAACAAAACCATCTCATCCTTGAAGGAGCTTTTCTTCATTCATACAATACCTTGTGCTAGATTAATTGCAGAGGGATGAGCATGTTTAAGAGGAAGATGAATCACTCCTACACTCAGCCAATTTAATAAAGCAGAGAATATGAATGAAACAGCCCTTTTAATAGTTTTGGATGGTTCTGCAGAGGGATTTAAAAGTCAGGAGTGAAGCATCGGGCTTGGCATTCAACAAGGAACCAGCAACATATGGAACAGGCACCTGGATGATGTGCTCCTGGCAACCTGGAGTGGGCCGTTTGCTTTCTGAGCCATCTGGAGCCTCTTTCTAAGGTCAATGGTTTCATTATTTAGCAATCTCAGTGATTAATCTGCAGTTCATAGGTATGTGTCTCACTGCAGGTAGGTCAAAACCAACGGGCTGGAATGAGATCCTCTGCCAATGCTTTTTCTGACTCTAGCAGCAGGCAAGTGGGAGGGGCACCATGGCTATGGGATCTTTGAGAGCTGGCACTTAGATGCACTGGGACACCAGGGTTAGAGATACCTATATTTGTAACTCCTCTCTGTTTTCTGTGGAACTCAAGAAGACCAAATAATTTCATCGATCTGAACCAAATGCCTCTGAAGTTCTTCCTCTGCTGGTGGCATCTACACCCCTTGTTAGCCTAACAATAACCTTGGAAGATGGATATCTGTTCCTTGTCATCTCCCAGAGCACAGCACACCAGGCCCTGTGTTAAAACCCTTCTGTCAACCCTCTGCTGTATTTTGGAAAGACTTAACATCACAGCATGTAAAAGATGTGTTATGTAGGCTACAATTAAGACAATTACTGTTGAAAAAATATATTTTAGAATCTGGGGAAAGAGAGGGGGAGACATTTAGTTTTGGAGGGTACAGGACTCCACATTCTGCTTAATCTGATTTCATCTGTTTCATGACCTGTTACTTACAGGCATTATCTTTCCCATGAACACATAGTGTTGCTTTCATCACTTCAGCTTCAGAGAGGAGGGCCATAAGGGTGGGGAGGATTGTTTTGCTTTCTGGTTTTGGGTGGAGGAGGGCACTACTCATCTGAAGGAATTAATCCCTCATTGCTTTAAAACCCTAAGAAATAGCTGCTCTGAACAACATATAGCTCTGAGTGCAGTCACAGTTGGGTTAACCCATTTCACTCCTCACTTAAGCACAGGCAGAGAAGTACCAAGAGAGCTGGAGTGAGGCTTTCAATGGTAGGAGTTTTTGGAAGGTATTTTTCCACTAGTCACTTAGTAAAACCAAAGTAGTGCTTCAAGCTGATTTATATGCTAGACATTTTGAGAAGGGTTGACCAACCTCTTATTTAACTTTAAAGCCTATCATAAACTGGGATCTTGTAACCATAATTTGTTCGCTGGACAAGAGTTTGCATGCTTGGTTTCTTTCCCTCAAACATCCCTAAAAATTGCAGGCATACAGAATTGACTTTAGAATTAGCAAATGGCTAATTATACTTCAAGGTAATGTCTTTAGTTGCCTACACATTGTGAAAAATCTCTGAGTTTAGAAAAATATTTCCTATACTAGAAGAAGAATCCCAGCATGCTTTCGACTATCTCCATTACTCATTTTGTATTACATGTAATAAAAATGAAAATAAGTTTTGCACAAGAAAACCAGTGGCATTAGAAGCAGGAGCAAAAATCACTCACAAAACCTGCTTGAAGTAATCCCAATGTCAGTAGAGAAAATTACTCCCTTCCCCAAATGCTAGCTATGAAAACTTAAAGAGAGGAAAATTTGCATCTTTATATTCATTGCCATCCCATATGAGAATATGCTGTCATTACCAGACAGAAAAGTATTTGGTGTGAACAACATGTAGCCTGTACGAAATCCAACATTGCACTTCATTGAAGCAAGGATCTGACACTTACATTTTATAAGGAGGAACAGAAATCATGCAGCTTTGCCTGCTCTTTGTGGAAAAAGGATGGTTGTGTCACTGTGTGAACAGCTATTTGCTAAGTATAACCATATCTTCATTCATACCTCCCCCACTCACCAAGAGGAAAACTCAGAAGGAACTTACAACACGCTTTTCCCAACTATCTAGACTCTCAGAGCTACCTGAGACTGAACAAACTCCAGTTCTTGTAAAAAGTAAAAGCCAATTTTTAAAGTTATTTTATTTAACTTATCGGATGTGATTTGTCAGAGTGCAAAATGTCAGTGATTATGCATAGTCAGTGTAAACAGCAAGAGGAAGCCTTCATGGGCTTCACAGAAAATGATGGAAATAATGGAGAGAAAGCAGCATATATCACAGGGAACAATTATTGTTGTCCATCTACATAATACCATCATCTTGCTGGATTTCTTTTCTACCCTCTTGATACTGGCAAGGCGAGTGACTAATATATTTAGTGTTATGAGAACTCCACAAGGCAATGACATCACATTACTCAATTCGTCTCCTGTGTCCTCTGAGGAGTCAAAGGTCTCATGTACACTCAAAAGAAAATCAAGTGACCTAGCCTGAAATGAAACCACTTTCCAACATAAACAAAAGCCAAAGATCCAGTATTTTTGCAGCTATGACAAACTAATTTGAAATTTAACAGTTTGGCCTTTGCTTTGAATTAGTCATTTTTTATTTTATTTTTTGTTAAATGAAAGAAAAATGCCAAATGCTGTCAGAGCATGAAACTTATTGGTATGAGATTTCTCCGTTAGATGATGTTTCTTACATTGATCTTGTGCTGCCAACAACTAAAATACCTTTTAATGTGTTCTGGCTTTTAATGTATAGCACTGCCTGTGTTCCATATGTTTACCATTATCCATAGGCTCATCAGTCCCCTTTATTTTCAATAGAGGCAGTGGTGGAAGGAGGCCAGACTGTGCAGCAACTCAGTTCCGGTAGTGAAATTAGCAACTGCACAATATTCCCAGAGAAGTAGTTCTGTTCACTTCTGGCTCTAAGCCTATTTATGACAAGAAAAAATTGTCCTTAGGAAAGGAATTGTATGTGCATGTATGCTTGTAAGAGCATGCATGTGAAAAATAGCATGTATCACAGATTTACAGAGGATGTGTGCAGCTCGAAGCTTTGCCAGCTTGAGTCACCATTGATGACTCCACATAACAACACAAGAAATCAACATCCTGAGGTGCAGGGATGCCAAGTCACTTTCCCAGAGTCCTGCCACGAGTGTGAGTCAAGCTAGAAGCAGAACATAAGGCTGCAGCTCTGCAACATCCTGTCCCTGGTGGCAATAATGGCCGGAGGTATTTCTGTGTCTTGCTCCATCCCCCTGCTCTTCTCCCCATCTCAGAGCTGCAGCACAATGCCCCTGTGGCTCCACCACAAGAGCTGTTTGTGAGGAAAAGCTGTGAAACAGGTCAGGAAAATGGCTTTAAGAAAAAAGAAAAATCAGTGTGTTTGTTTGGGTTTGGTTTTTTTGGTTTTTGGTTGGTTGGTTTGGTTTGGCTTGGGTTTTTTTTAAGGGCTTTTTGCAAATTCAAAACCTTTGCCTGATGAGGGTCACAGTGTTGCTGCAAGAGCTGTTTTGTCAGCATAGCCAGAAAGTGGGGAGGGGTGATGGCCAAGGCAGGACAAACAGGCAGGAATGCTGCAAGATATCATTAGAACATCTATGGCCTAAGTTATCCATACATGCTGATGACATCTCTGTGGTAATCTGCAGAATGAGGCAGTAAATTGAAATTAACACATGCCTTTCACTTACCTCACTTCCAATTCCCTGTCTGCTCTGTGTCATACTCTTCTTGTACTCCACTTTCTCTTAATGATCTATTAAAAACAAAAGAAAATAGCATAAACTCCTCCTATTCTTAAGCATGGGATATTTATCCTCATCTTACCCTATGTTTGGTCTTTGCATATGCAGTATTTAGATGTGGATAAATCTGGCTGCCACTTAGAGATTAAGCTTGGGAGTTTTCTCAAAATAAATAAAGCATCCATGGCATAAATGGTAGTTGCTGGTGTCCACTGAGAAAACTGCCAGGAGTAAAGGTGGGGGTGGCTGCAGGTAGGGAGACAAGAGGGTTTGGTGCCCCTGGATCCTGTCCACAAGGTGTGGTAAAACAGGGTTCTAGGGGAAAAATGTCAGAGTTTTAGAGGAAAAATGTCAGATGATCCCAACACAAATGGCAGGGGGTGCTCCAAAGACTCGTGGTGATGAACTGGTCAGAGAAATTCAGTCAGGAGACAAGGAGACAGGCCTGGAGCCTGACATTCTTTGACAGGTAAAACCAAGCAAAAAACATTCTTATTTTCCTTGTGAGTGAAAGCTACTTGCAGAGATCAATGAGATGAAATCCACAATACAGTGCTCTGACAGCTTTCTGGCACGCCCAGTGCCATGTAGCATGGAAAGACTACAACCACACTAAAATTCAGGATTATAGAGCTGTTAGAAAGGGAAGATGCACATGGGCCAATGGAGGTCCTATTTCATTCCTCATCCCCAAGTTCATGCTCTTCATGTTGTATATCATTACATGGGATGTGATGTCACTTCATCCTCTTGTGCATCTTCAGGGATGGGAGGTTAAAAGGGATGGGGCTGAGTGAAGGGTATGTGAAACAGCAACTAAAGAGTGGAGGAGATATTTGTTGTACAGTGTCTGCTTTGGTCTTGCTCTCTCTGCAAGAAGTCTGAGTGCTCCCACTGATGCTAACAGCTCTTGTTCTTTTACTCCATGTTTTACTCCATATGAGGCACAGCTGAGCAGTCTCATCTCCCCAGAACTAGGAAGGAAAATCTGAAGAGATAAGTCTTCATCCTGTTGGATTTCAGGGATGGGAGGGGGAAATAAAAAAAAAAAAAAAATCCAGAATTTTGTAGAATAAATGAAGTGGATGGAAATCTCTTCTACCTGACATTCTTGACCTTATCAAAGGAACTCCATGCAGATGAGACAGTAAGTGGCATGGTAGAAATGTGACTTGATTTCCTGAGCACTTTGGATGTGTTGCTACTATTGTAGGCAGCGAAGAAGACACATGTGACACCCTGTGAGGTGATTTGAACACTCCACAGAACTTCCAGCTGGTTTTGAATGCTCTCAGCTGGATATGTTTGCTGGAAACATGTCTTTTGGAATACATCCACCCTTTTTTCCTTGCTCCAAGTGCTGCTGGTGTATATGCTGACTCGTGGTAGTAGTTGTGGTACTTATGTTAGACACAGAAAAAGTAACAGAAATAACCCTTTCATGGTAAAAATTGGAATTTCTGGGAAATAAAGGATTGATTTATTCTTCTTCTTTTTCTCCATATGCTGTTCCAATGATGATGGCAGTGGCTTTGCACTCAGTCATATAGGATATGGCTTAATTAGCTGGGTTCATTCTTTTGAAAACTACCATTTCATAATCAGGGCTTTGAGTTCCCTTGTGTATTCTGGGACTACTTGTTTACCCAGAGAAGATCATGTGCTTGGCATGAAGAGTCAGTTGCAAAACAAATGGGGAAGTAAAGCAATATACATCCATATGAATGTAGTCATCAGAGAAAAGAATTACTAGTTGCTCTGGCTTGAGCTGGTGCTTAGACTTTTCCTCAAACTGAGAGGAGCACATATGTGAATGAGAAGGTGAAGAAAAGCTGTCAGCTATGACCAAGCAGTGACTGGTTATCTATCCATACCTTGCTTCTGACACTACAACAGATTCCCTCTGATTGCAGGACTCCTCTATGTCCTTTCAGTTCTCCCTCTCATGTGCCCCAGTCATTCCCCTTTCTCTGATTCATCCCCAGGGGCCTCATAATTCAGCACATCACATGTATTTGTTGCTTTAGCTGTTTCCCCAGCACTTCTAAAACTCAGAAGATTTTTTGTCTATGCCCTTGCCTTCCCATCACAAGGATCACCAGCACCTATAGCCAACACCCTGCTGCATAGCACAGCCATCCTCCCAGGCCATTCAGAAAATTTCATGAGTCTTGCTCAAAGACTGACTTCACGGGCTCCAAGGTTCTGACATCCTAAATTGGACATCAGACCACCTCAAGATATCATTAGAAAGTTGGAGTATAGCTCATACTTATCAAAACAGCTGAGAAGAGGTGCAAAAACTGAATGTTGTTGAAAGCTCTGTCTGTCTGCTTACAACCAAACTTGCCAAACATCATCTTCAATACCACCTTTGCTCACAGAATTAAAGTTGAAGGCCACTTAAAATTGAGCCATTCCATTTACTGTAGGAGGAGCTTTCTTAGACTGAACACTTAATATTAACATAAATACACTTAGGTAAAGTGAATCCCTCTGTTAAAATGTGAAATATTTTTTCTGAGGAAGGGAGCTTGTTCTATAAAATGTGCCAGGTACTACAAGGTGTTTAGAGAATATGGCACTGAAGGCATAATCCACTGTTGGATTAAATAAAAGCTATGTAACATGATGAAAGGCAGAAAATTGTTTCAGAGTGAGAGATTCAGATCTCTTTGGCACTAGGTCATTCACCTCTCAATATAATCTTTTAGATGAAATATCATGCTATAGATTTGTTAAGAGAAGTGCCAGATTTGATACACTTTGAAGGTTAGATAGTATGGCAAATCTCCTTCATTAAGAGTTTCAGGTCTTGCCAGAAATAACTGCTGTGCAAAGAGAGAACACTCTTCCTTATGTTAAAATTAGCTAGAACAGGGTGTCTCCTAATCAAATTTGGTCATCAATTGCCAAATGATATATAGTTGTTTATTTTGTAGATAACACTCCAGTGGGGACTACACTAAAACCCCTGAAAACTTGTATTATGCAAGACCTCTGGCTGAACTTTGTTTCTGTACTTAGAAGTGTGAGACTGGTGCTACAAGCCATCCAGCTCTAAATAAGATACTGTAATTATAATTGTACACAGCTAACAAAGATCAGCTCCTATTAAATGAGCAATAAATTCCCACCTCTACAAAATTAACTAAACAGCATTTCAGGATGACATAGAAGATTTGAGGCCACCCTCAGAGGGAGATGATGGCAGAAAAAGGACAAAGTGACCATCTAAACTTTGGTAGGATCACAGCACTTTTTGCCTTTACATGCAGCAGATGTTTCCATGAGTTGGTCAGTTATATAATCTATAAAATAAAGACAGAAGGTTGAACAAATAACTGGCACAGCCCCAACACTTGAATCAGCTTCAAGTAGTATGAGAAATGATGCTGCTTTGAGGGCAACTATAAGGAAAATCTATTCTGATGGAGTGTACCTATTCCGTTTTGGCTGATTGCCGTTTGAACTCCCCCTGCTTACAAGTACATTAGGGAGTATATATTTCAAAAAAGCATTGCACAGCATTGTTAAGTGTTCTGCATATATTTAACTTGTCGAAATGTTTGAAGTTGCAAGACACATACGAGTTTCTAATTTCTTTCCTTTTTCAATATGCCCCATTGGAAAATGTCAGTGCATCCCCACATTGCACTTGTAATGCCATTCCAAACCTCTGCAGCATTGCATTAAGTAATGAAAAGTCAGAGGCTGGAGCAAACATCTCCAGAGATGAATGTTTGTGTGAAATACCTTTATCTTCTCTGCTCTTTTCTGAGATCTGCAAAGCTTTTTTCACCATGTTGCTGTTTATTTATCTTCTTAGATTAGACAAAGTGGAGCCACCAGACTTGAAGTTTGATAGGATTCATGTACTGGAGATCTCTATGAAGGATTTCACAGGTGGATCTAAGTGACTTGTACTGATTCCCTCTAGTTATATGGTCATCTGGAGAAGAAATACCAAAGGCCTTCCCATATATTTCAAGATGTACTTATTCTTTCTGCTGAGGAGAGGCCTAGTTCCTAGTGACAAGTGGTGTCCCTCAGGGGCCTGTAATGGAACCTGTACTATTTAATATTTTTATTAATGATATTGACAGTGGGATTGAGAGCAACATCAACAAATTCACAAATGACACCAAGCTGAGTGCTAGATTCTAGTAGTGCTTCCATTCTTAGAACTGTCTCAGGGAAAGCATCTTCCTTAAGCCTCCTGATCACACTCAGCCTGGGTTGCCTTCTGTCTTTAAGGGACAGCAGAGCATCTGTGGTGCTGTCTGATGGAGTTATACCTCCAAAGAGCTCTGCTGATCTCATCGCTTTAAATTATAAAGGAGATCTGGGGCTTAATGCCATGCACATGTTGAATCACTCCTCACACTCTGATTTCAAACTGCTGCTGCTTTCACAGCAAGTTTGCATGCAGCAAGTACCCCTCAGGCCCCTTTCCCTGCTCCCACCAAAGAATCTTTAGACAGACAGAAAAAGAATGAGCATTGGAAGCTGATGTCAGAGAACTCTTATTAGATCTCATGGATGTCCATATAATCTTGTTTTCCTCTGAATGAGAGACATCAGGCTTCAGATCTGGGCTTTAACACAACAGCGATGGAAACCTTCTAGGTCCTGAAGACTACAATGGCTCTGATTTGGAATAAGATAAGACATCTTAATGGCTTCCTTCCTGTGAACTGATCTTTTATTTCACTATTGCTTTTGCTATTAGCTATTTGCTATATTATTTGCTATCAGCTTTTACTGTTGCTTTTTTGTTTTTAATTTAAATTACCCAAGAACCACTACAATACAAATGCACTGTTCCAGGCCAATACAGATACCAAAACCACTACCAATGGAAATAATAACCTTAGTGGCAAAGAGAATCTTCTGTGAAAGTAGTTTACTGCAGGAGGTTAAAGTTAAGTGGAAATTGTCCCTCTTTAGAATGTGGTACAAAATGTATCTTTCAAAAATTGGGTGTATGAAGATTCAAGTGCATGGAGCATGGGAGTGGAGGTGGGTGACAGACAATTGTCTAATGATATTTCATAATAATACATGTTATGCTACAACTGCATTATAGTTAGAAGAGCATCATTGCAAAACAATCTTATTGTGGTGTCATCAGAGAGTTTTGACTGGTCTCAAACTCCAAATATTTGTATTTATGTCCTGAAATAAACAAGATTTTCTTTTTCTTTTCTAAAGAAAAGGTATGTGTATTTTATTACTTATATTTAAGTTTTATCATCTCCTTATGATACTTGCACTGATTCAATCTTCCTTTGCTCCAGAAAGATGTAATATTGAGTATATTACTTTCTTGCAAATGCCTGGAAAAGGAGGAGTTAATGCATCATGGAAAATAACTTTGTGTGGAAGACATTTATTTTTATGAATTTGGCTCTAAGACTCTCTAGTTTTAAAATTACTATCACAGCCAGATTGTGCATCAAAAAGATCCCACTTAGCAGAATATATGATCTCAAAAATGAGTATCTGTTAGATTGTTCATACAGAGTGCTTTGAGAAATAACTTCTCACAGATGGAAAGCTATAAAAATGGTGTTCTGCTATCTTGTAGTTTGAACCACAATCTCAGAACATATGAAATATTGATATTGAATCAAGCTGTACCTGGTTCCCCTTGAATGAATTCTTCCAAGTTCTTGACCTCTGTTCTGGTGCTGTTTCATTTTAGGCTGGAGTCCAATGGAAAAAAAAACCAAAATGACCAGAAAACCCAGAAAACTTCTCAACCTTTTGTCCATGAGCAGAGGCAAATGGGGAATGACATGCTATTTTCTAACCAGACTAGTTGATATTTTATGCTACCTTTGAAGAGAATCATTATAATAAAGTCTAATGATGTGAGCAGTCACACACATGAACATTTACTTGGTGTGAAGTGTTTTCACTGCTCTCCCTACAGAATAGATACGTCTTGACAAAGAGAGATGGCATAGAAGGAACTGATGACATTTTAAGGGTGATGGAATAATGAAAATAAATGTTTGTTACTGCTGGTTTTTTTCTGGAGAAGACTCTCTACTGACAGTCAATTCTCAGTGAAAAATGCTGACCTCATCAGTAAAGGAGTCTATCCATGAAAAGGGACTATTGCTCTTGGAGTCTCTGTCTTCATGCAGCAGTTCAGTCCTGGCACACTTTTTGGGTTGTACTGCAAGGATGCTTTCAAGCACATTGCCTTTAAATCACTACAGAGGGCATGCCAAAAGTACCAGTAGAACTATTTCCTGGAAAGTTTTCAGGGCTCTCTCCAGGTGTTCCTAACTTTCTTAATAACAGTAATTCACAGTGTCAAGGTCCCATTAGTTACCAGATGGATCTTTTAACCACTCACAGAAAACATCCAGCATTGACTTCAGTGATCTGTGTTTCCTAATCAGAGTCTGCTGCCTCGTGCCTTTTGATGTTGGGCTGCACTATGGTTGTGACTTGTGAACAGCAGCACAAACACTAATATCTACCACCTTCAAGACCACTCTTAAGCTAAAAGAGACCCTGGAGAAATAGCTAGAGAAGCAGAGCATCAATGATCAGAAGCTGGTGTTCTCTACCAATAGATATTACATGGAATTATTACACCCTTTTTCCTTTCCTTTCCTTTCCTTTCCTTTCCTTTTCCTTTCCAATTATATGGATCAATTTGTCCCAGGCAAGCTCTTGTCTAATTCAACTCAGAATAGCAGACCATTTGCAGATATATTACTCTTCTTTTCTCTACCTTTCTTTTCTACATATTTATTATCCCTCACCTAATAAATCTTTTATCAAGTTATATGTGAAGCTTGGATTGATTTAGAAAAGGGTCTGTGGCAGGTTTTACAACAGAACATCTCAAAAGTGTTATTTTATCACTCCTGGATTTTCCATATAACTGCTAATAGCTGTTGGTCCCCTCCTGCAGCCCAGTGGCTAGCAGAAGCATGTTCTTTGAGGGCACCCTGGCTGTTTCTCCTTGTAACAGCCACTCCTTGCTTAGGTCAGGGCTCAGGAGCTTGAATGGTAGTTACAAAACTTGACACTAAAACTGGTACTAAAGGTTGCTCTGCAGGAAGCATTTGTTTGACAGGTGATGCTCCTGCAGGTCTCCACAACAGCAGCAGCAGAGGTGAGAGTTGCATGTCCATGTAGCACAGGCTAGGCTGAGGGTCCCTAGGGGTAAATGATGGCCACATTTCCCTGAAGGACATGGTCATCAGAGTGGGCAGGAGGCACCAGACTCCCTGCTATGGAGCAGCCTACCCCTCTGCTGTGAGTGAGTCCAGGGCAGCCCTCTTAGGCCAAGTTCAGTGTCTAAAATCAGGGAAGGTAGTGTTCTCCATGCAAAGCACTGAAGAAGGCAGTGCCAACTACCTACCAAAATCATGACAGTACCACTGAGCAGGGAGAAAGGAGGAGGGGGGAGAGAAGGAAGGGGAGGGAAATCCAGGGTGGCTTTTCTGTGGCAAATCAATGCTGTGGAGGGCCTGAAAAATTAGGAAATAACATCTCTCTCCCCATATGCCTGTAGCTGCCAAGGCTGTCACCCACTCTGGCACTGCCAAGGGAGCTGGGGACATGCCCCAGGATCCCAGAGCAGCTTTTGACTCCCCAAGGCTTCAATCTCACATCCACTCGTCCAGAAGAGGATGTGAAATCCAGCTTCACCAAGACCACTGAAGCAGAGCTGTCTGGAAAAGCATTAAAGAAGGGTTTTAAAACCTGTCCACTGCATCAGGTTTAGATTAAACCAGGTATGTTGCAGGCAAACCCAAACCCACTCAAACGTCTGGAGCCCCCAGGTCCCGCTTAACTTTCATGGATTACACGCCTCACACTGACCAACTTCACACTCAAGTCCAACCCTGGTGCTGCTGGTCTGTCTACACTACAGATCCCACCAGAGCTCTGTTCAGCAGGTGGTAGCCATTTGTTCTGCAAAGCAAGATCTGTGTTGAGCCTGCTAATTGATGGACCAGAGAGAGCCATAGATAGTCCTTTCTTTTCCTGATTGAAATCAGCAGCACCAGAGTGGGAGCATCAGTGTACCCAGTTGACCTCGTGGCAGCACTTACAGAGAACCTCTTCCCACCCACACAATGAAAATTGCTCTGTGTAGACAGTTCCACACACTCTTGTGAACACTTCACTTTTTGTTCTCTCTTGTTTTGTTTCCCTTAATCTAAAAGAAGTTACTCAAACTGAGAACATATTGTTGCTCTTTGTGTGTGGAAAAACATAACATAGCAACTTGTCTTAGCTTTCTAATAGTTTCACGATGTGCTTTTAAACAATGTCAAACTTGTTCAAGACTCGTGACATTTGAAGTTGGCAAGTAAATCTGTGTTTATTTTTTTTCAAAAGTGAAACTTTTGAGAAAAAAAATGGTTGCATTTATTTCAAAGGAAAATATTAATCGCTTTTTTCTGGTGTTTGGTTTTTTTTAAGGCAAAGTGCTGTGTATGCAGGATTATTTTTATTTTGTATGCATGTTGCAGTGCTCAACATTTTAATTGCCACTTCCTCAATAAAACTATTGGAAATCTTCCATCTTGCCATTAGCACTTACAAAATAACTGTTAACAATATGTTAGCCAGACGCAGAAACTTTATAATTAACATTGGACTAGTCTTCAAAGTCTAGTGACTAAAATATATCCTATAAAATTACTGGACTTCATTCAATGCTATTCTGCTGGTTTAATGTTCAATAAATGTGTTGAGGGGAGATATTTGGCAAGAAGGCATTAGTCTCTCTGGCAGGGAGAGTGACTACAATGGGGTTTGCTCTCTGCTGTACGGCAAGAGCACCAAACTCTACTGGGCTGCCGAGCAAACACTGAAAGGTTGCTGCTGGTGTGAAATAACATAGCTCCCAGACACACTGCTGTGCAATCCTTCAATCCAACGCTCCTCCCTTGTCAACTGACAAGGAATTGGACAGTTTTCACATAAGCAATAAAACACAACAGGCAATGTGTTTCTGGACCATTATAGCACAACTGGGGTAATGTCAGAAGTCAGAAGGCTGAAGGCCAAGTGTCTCAGCTATGGGAGAAACACAAGATTGGCTCTGAAGCATCTTAATGCTAGCCCAAAATGGAATTTCTGCAGTACATTAAATAAGGAGGAACACTTAGACCTGTGCCTTTAACACAGACATGGACATGACATCATCGGCAGCTAATTAAGCCTTATTGGAGCCAAAACTGTGCTGCAGCCATAACAGGCCACTACACTGGTAAAGAGTTTGGGGAACAGGATGAAAAGCATTGGAATGCACTTTATTTTGGATTAAAATATGAGAAAGGTATAATAATGGATTAAATATAAATAGATATATTTTGCAGGATCAAGGTCATTAGAACAGTATCTCCAAATAATCTGGCCATGCAAAGTCCTCTCCTCATGGGAAACATTTGAAAAAAAAAAAAAAATCATATCTCCTATGCTCTAACCAGGGGAAAACAATCAATCTAACAAATTTGATATAAATACTTTTCAGTTAGCCACCACCTAACCAGCTGCCACAAAATCTGTCCTTAAGATGTGCTTCTATCTCAGACCTGAAAAGGGGTGTCTTTTTTTCAACTATATTGGTCAGCCTAATAAAAAAAAAACTGCCTGTGTCCATAAATACTCTTTCTCTGGAGGCTATCACTATAATAATTGCTGCTATAAGCCTCTAGGAATTCACAGATCACTCACTCTGTCCGTCTCTTAAAAAGACAAAAAGAAAAAAGTCAGATGAAACCCTATCCTGTTGCAGGGACATATTCCTCTGTAAAAAAAAAGGTTCCAGGATTTGCCCCCTTAGCCTCAGTGGAGCTGATGGCTCAGTGCAGCAGATTGCAGGGCCATGAAGAAATGCAATTTTGCATCCCAAAGCAAAGGGATGCAAAAGGGCCACAGTGCTGCTGCTACCCCAGTGCTGGTTTTGGCTCTCCCAGTGCTCCCTCTTGCTCCCTTGCTAGGTACAGCCATGTCCCACGCTGCCAGTGAGACCTCAGTTCCTTGGGTGCATGGCAGCTTTGGGAAAACACAACCTCTGTTCACAAGCAGGAGAAAATCACCAAGTGATTTGTTACAAATTATTCACCATGCTCTAAGAATAACCAACTTATTTCATTTAAAAAGAGGGCAGAGAGGTTCTCTGCAAGCACGTGAGCATTTTTTCCCCAAGGAAAATCTCATAATGGTTAATATAAGCAGAACTACAGTAGTGCATATGGTTAACAGCTGCTTTAACATGATATGGCATCACAACTGTCTGGAAATCATTAGCCTAACTTTTCATTAGTATTTGGATAATTAACCAACAGACAGGGATATTTCAGCTTATCAGATAATACAGAGTTATATCTTTTTTCTGCATTATTTACAATACATATAGTCCTGTTTCTTAAAATAACCCCAAATAAAACCAAAAAAACCACCCCAAAACATTAAATGATTGGATTTAAAGTGAAGTGTATTTAAAAAAAATCATAGGTCTCAATAGATATTTGACAGATATTTAATCTTTCCAAAACACTGAAACATTCGTGGGTTCCAAAGAAGACTTTCCTTTAAGGAAATTAAAACATAAAACTCTATTACTGTTAAGGTTGCAGAGAGACTAACAAAAGCCTGTAATGTAAATATTTATATATATGTAAATTTTTCTTCACAACTGCCACCTTCTCCCTCTTTTATTTGCCCTTAATAATTTTTTTGAAAGTACAGGTATTCTTTAGTTTGAACAACAAAATCAGGAAAGGTTTTAGCTCTTGTTATACTAAGCAGAGACAAAACTGAAGAGAGATCAGCACCACATATGGAAGGCCAAGTAATCTTGTTGGTTTTGTATTGATCTACAGAAAGATAGAAGCCATTGTCATCTTCCATGAAAACATATATAAATATATACGCATTTATTTATTTATTAGATTGAATGTATTATTTATATTATTATATTATTATTTTTATTATTTATTTTATTTATTTGTTATCTGGAACAAGCAATTTCAGGAAGGCAGCTTGAAAAACTGAATAATCAGCTGANCCAAAACATTAAATGATTGGATTTAAAGTGAAGTGTATTTAAAAAAAATCATAGGTCTCAATAGATATTTGACAGATATTTAATCTTTCCAAAACACTGAAACATTCGTGGGTTCCAAAGAAGACTTTCCTTTAAGGAAATTAAAACATAAAACTCTATTACTGTTAAGGTTGCAGAGAGACTAACAAAAGCCTGTAATGTAAATATTTATATATATGTAAATTTTTCTTCACAACTGCCACCTTCTCCCTCTTTTATTTGCCCTTAATAATTTTTTTGAAAGTACAGGTATTCTTTAGTTTGAACAACAAAATCAGGAAAGGTTTTAGCTCTTGTTATACTAAGCAGAGACAAAACTGAAGAGAGATCAGCACCACATATGGAAGGCCAAGTAATCTTGTTGGTTTTGTATTGATCTACAGAAAGATAGAAGCCATTGTCATCTTCCATGAAAACATATATAAATATATACGCATTTATTTATTTATTAGATTGAATGTATTATTTATATTATTATATTATTATTTTTATTATTTATTTTATTTATTTGTTATCTGGAACAAGCAATTTCAGGAAGGCAGCTTGAAAAACTGAATAATCAGCTGACAACTTTATCCAGGTAGTAGGGAGGTAAGGAATAATGATGTTAAAAGTTTTCCTTTCTGCTTCCTGGAGTGTTTGTGTGTATTTGTGCACCTGTCCTTCCTTGAGGACAGCTCAGAATTGATGTTTAATACACAAGAAAAGCGAAACCTTTCCCCTCATGCAGATGTATCCACGTTCTCTTGAGTGGGGAAGTGAAATGCACTTAATAGTTTGGTTATAATGCAGCTTTGGGAGTGGGAAGGGAGAAGGGACATGACTACATGCAAGTGGTTACTCAGATTACTGTGAATAAAATAGTTTGACCCCACTGACTTTTCTTTCAGATGCCACTAAATGCAGCTTTCACTGGAGCTGCTCCACAGAACAGAGCTTATTTTCCTCTTTTGGACCCCACATGGACAAAAGCATACATTCCATTGCAGCACACATCTAAAAACACAGTGCTAAATGCTAAATACTCAAGTGGACTTTGAAGCAGAGGTGTGTTCTTGCTTGTTGAAGTTATATATTCCTTTTCAGCAGCAGCCATTTAGTAAGAAATATATCTAATGCACAGCTGCCTGAATCTGGTATCTCATGCTTCTGCTAATCCATGACATCATCGAAGCCAGAAACAAAATATTGAGGAAACACCAGTAGCTTTGCCACAAACCCACCACTGCCATTAATTAGCTGCCTGTTAATGAGTGTGGCATGTTTTCAAGCCCAAATCTGATTACTTGGATGGGGTTCAACAATAATCCCACCATCCTGATAGGCTTTGAGAAGCTATCAAGATGCCTGTTTGCAGTCTTCATGGGACAGTGCAGTCGGTGGAGAGAGCTGGTGGTATTTTGGTGTATGACTTCTGGATTATTCATGGCCCAACATGAGTAATGACTGCAATTCCAGTAAGGTCATGGAGTAGACACATCTGATCACTCTTTGTCACTGAAGCTGTTGCAACACAGATCAAAGAGTTCATTTCACTTCGAGAGCTAAAGTTTGGGACTAGATACAGCATTAAATCTGCTCCTAGTTTTTTGTTTCATGTGAGACAAAGAATTGAAAAATTCACATTTTCCTCAGAAATGTCACGAGTTCAGCTATTTCTCCTAGGTCTCCATATACCAGAGAATGCTTGTGGCCTGATAGTCTTGCACAACATTTAATACTTGACCTTTGAATCTCAGGACAGTTAATTGTATTTTGCATTTTTCGTTTCACCCAGAACCCTGTTAAAAGCAGAAGAGAGTCACCCCATGGCTGAGAGGGACCTTTTGAGGGGCAAGAGTGGAAATCCCACCACCTTCCAGCTAAGCATTCCCTTTGCAGGGAGCACTGGGATACTTTTGGTGTCCCTACTGCAAATTGCCATATGCAAACTCATTTTGATGACACCATTAAAACCAAAATTCCCAGTCTCCCTGAGGTATTTACAGGAGTGTGATGTGAACTCTCAGATATATTCTTATCTTTGTGAAAATGCAGGTGTACAGCCATTCATGTATGACAGGTCACTGGAGTAAACAAGAATGTAGGGGTCTTGTCAGCATGGGTGAAAAGCAATTCTTATTAAGGAAAAAGGGGGTTTTACCTCACTTGCCCTTTGTTGTTCTTATAGGACAATAGCTAGAATACATCTGCACAATAGAGTCAGATTTCTAATCACAAACTAATGTCTCCATTCTCAGAACACTGGATGATGAAGAAAAAAAAATGTTGTTCCCTTTCCAATTTTTGGCCTCTGACCAAGTTCCATGTGGGTCTAATACTGCAATCTTCATTCAAATAAGAGATTTATCAAAGTGAGGATCAGGACTTTTGTCTATAAAATCAGATGGTTCCTGTTAGAAGATTCATTCAATCATGATGACATTTGTGATATCTCCACCAAAATCAGCAGAACTCATTCCTTTTGCCTTGCAAGATTCAACTCATTGTACTTTATCAAAGTCTTTTTGTTACTCAGACCAGTGACTGTAAAGAATTATCAGAAAAAAAATAACAATTCTGGAACTACTTAAGACTACTGATTTCATGATGGGGGTGGGATGAGTGCGTAGATATCCCTTTCAANTCTAGGACCAAATCTAAGAAAAAATGTTGCATCTATCTGACAATAATAATGGTAAGAAGATGAGAAATTAAATTAAATTGAAAAACAAATAAAAAGTTAAGTATCCTACCATATTATTCATATTTTGAATACATTCTGTTTCATATATTCCATCCTTGTTTTCAGCATTTAGGCCAAGCTTCCTATTTATCATTTGTTTTCTGTTCTCTGGTCCTAGAAGGTTAGAAAATACAGAAAAAGAAAAATAATGGGTCAGTAAAAGAAAAAAAANAATAAGAGATTTATCAAAGTGAGGATCAGGACTTTTGTCTATAAAATCAGATGGTTCCTGTTAGAAGATTCATTCAATCATGATGACATTTGTGATATCTCCACCAAAATCAGCAGAACTCATTCCTTTTGCCTTGCAAGATTCAACTCATTGTACTTTATCAAAGTCTTTTTGTTACTCAGACCAGTGACTGTAAAGAATTATCAGAAAAAAAATAACAATTCTGGAACTACTTAAGACTACTGATTTCATGATGGGGGTGGGATGAGTGCGTAGATATCCCTTTCAAAATTAATAGCATTTGAATCCTGAAACAAATGTAACACAATTAAATTGTCTCTAATATTGCAATAAATTTAATGAGCCTTAGAGCAATTCAGTCACAATAATAAAACATGGAATCATGCAAATAACACTATTAGTAACAGACCAAATCTAAGAAAAAATGTTGCATCTATCTGACAATAATAATGGTAAGAAGATGAGAAATTAAATTAAATTGAAAAACAAATAAAAAGTTAAGTATCCTACCATATTATTCATATTTTGAATACATTCTGTTTCATATATTCCATCCTTGTTTTCAGCATTTAGGCCAAGCTTCCTATTTATCATTTGTTTTCTGTTCTCTGGTCCTAGAAGGTTAGAAAATACAGAAAAAGAAAAATAATGGGTCAGTAAAAGAAAAAAAAAGATTAAAAAAATTAGCTTTGGTCACATTTTCTGTAATATTATCAGTTCTCTTCATTTGTGAAAATGGGAAATAACATGTTCTATTTCCTAGATGCTGTTAAAACCTGAATCTACCAGTTCACATTGAAAAAGTGTTTCTAACATTTTTGAAAGGACTCATGAAAAAGAACAAATAATATCTACACTTTAAGAAACAAAATGCGTGTACTCAAACTTACTTCAAAAAAATGAAGATTACTCCCCATCTGTACAAGTTTCTGAAGTCACATCAAATCCATGAATGAATTTATTTATTTTGGCAGAAGAGCTGTCCTTTCTCTTTTTTTTTTTTTTTCTATGAAACAATCAGGCTCTAATGACAGCTTTTTAAAATGTGAAGATCTGAAGATCTGCTTAATAAACTCCTTCAAGAGTAGCCGGGACACAAATGTTTCTTAGAATTGTTAGTTATAGTTCATGATAAAATGTGATGGCAAATTAGAAGTCTGAGTTTTATACTGGGTATAAATATTTCTGGGTATTCTCTTTTTCTTTTTCTTCTCTTTCCCTTTCAAACCCATCACTTTTTCCCCACAGAACTTTTTTTCATTCATCAGGGATTTAAGTCTAGATCTGGAAGAAGTTGGATTCCACATGCAGCTCTGGTGATGTAAAGCTAACCTTGGGGGCCACACTTTCCAGCCAAGCCTGCTGCTCAGCACAGGAAAGCAGATCATGCTGATTTCCCCATACCCTCAGACTCGGCCTGTCAAGATGCCTGCAAAACCTCTCTGGGCTGCATGGTGGCAACCCCTGCAGTAAACAAAAAGCAAATTCAGCACTGTTGGTTCTTCTCATGCATCAGGAGCCAAGCTGTAGTGGGCATGAGTTGATCAAAGGAAGACTATGCCAGGTTGTCACCTGAGGACCTGGTCTCAGGAGTCTCGAAGTTCACGGGGAGATTTTCAGCCAAAATCTTCACATTCCCTTTCCAATAGCTGCTGCTTTTTCCAGCGCTGAGAGCGGTGTTCTCATAAAACATGTACTCTTGTTATTATTATGGGACAGTAAAACTAATATTATAGCAGTACCCAGAGGCCTGGAACGAGATCCCATCACGTTGTACACTGACCAAACACAACTGTGGGGTTTAGCCAAGGCACGGGCCCTGCCACAGCAGCAATCACTGCCATGTGCCCACCCAGTAGCTGGAGGTACCGAGTGGGAGGAGACCCTGCACACCAGCCATGCCTGTCGTCACATGCCCACCCTTTCATGCCATGAAGGTGCTTGTTCAGAAGTTTAAGAAACCTTATAGGATGTTACATGAGAGAATAAGATGGGAAGGTTGCCATGACCAGCACAGAAGTTAAGAGAATCTATGATCTGTGCACTGCCACGGGTTTCATCCATTGCTTTTTCAAGATAAATATTCCAGTCATGAGCTGGCCCTTCTTTTAATGGCTCAAGGTAACCCAAAAACATTGTATTTTCCCTCTTGGGGTGCTGAGATCACCCTTTCACATCCAACTGGGATGGAGAAGGTACATGCTCCCAGCTCCTGGCTCTCAGGCATGCCTTTAAAATGGTGTAGTGACCTGAAAGAGGGGGACAGGGGAGGGGTCACCAAACAGAACCTGTCTAAAAGAAGTTTCCCATATGCTGCAGAGATAGGAGCCCATAATTTGTTTGTTCATTTATGTCAAGAATTTAAAAAATATACTTGTATCATTAGCTATAACATATTTAGTTAAATGTTTAACTATGTTAGCATGAGTAAACTAGTTACTGTGCCAGTTGGTTTACTGGAGAAATAATTATTGATTGATACATACTATTTATCAGTACCATTGAAATACTACATGTTAACTGAGGTAACATTGCTCAAGAAGAATTTCAGTCCTGGGTGACCTGTAGGCTGTCCCCACACGTTGCCATTCTGTGAGGTACTAGAGGCACATAATGTTTCACAGACTCTGTTTCAAAGATTTTTTAAATTATGTTCATGGTTTCTGGAGTGGATTCTCTGTTAGTTTAGATTGGCAACCCTGCTTTAACTTCACTGGAAGTCTGGTAATTTACACCAACTGAGAATTTGGATTTTTTTCTTCTTCTTTTTATTTTTGAGGACAGATTGGTTTATTTTAAAAGCTGGCTGCTGACTATAAATGTGTGAAAGAACTTTTTTTCCTGCATAAATATTTTTAAACAGTATTTTCAAGGATTTTGCAATGAGTTACATGAAGCTGGCAAAGCTCTGGTACCCCCTTCATCTTGTGCAAACAGAATTATGTAAAGAACAGGCCTTTGGGACATTAGCATGTTCAAGCAAAAAGAACATTAAAACCAACTCTTTTTGTGAGAGAATCTTAATCTTTCCCCATCCTGGTCCCTGGAGTGACATTCCACCATTAGAGATGTTACCTGGTTTATCCTGACCACCCCTATTAGATTTTTTTTGTACCCCAGATAGGACCAATAGGCCAATTTACTGCTTATGTTTGCCATCACTGCAACAAATAATTAATCTCATGCTGTGAGTCCCTCAGTCTATAAAGACTGCTCCAAATTAAATTAAATTTCTAAGTGTAGGCATAAGGCCATCTAAAAGTTGTTTTTCCCTTGAATTTAATAGATTTTGGCCTAGAAAGCCAGTCCTCTGGCCTAATAGGTTTTGCGTTTTTGTTTGGTTGGGGTTTTTTTTCCTATTTAATGAAGCCTTTCTTTTTCTTCATTATTAAGAATTATCTCAAGACCTTCTTAGCAGTAAGCACTCACACAGCCATACACCTCCCCAAGATATTTTCATGTGATCAAGCCACTGAGCATGGACACAAATATTTATGACCCTACTGTAAATGTTTTCTGCATCCCTTACACCTATATAAGGACAAGGGGGAATGGGTTTAAATGAGAGTAGATTTAGACTGGATCTCAGGAAGAAGTTCTTGCCCTTGAGGGTGGTGGCTCAGTGGCACAGGCTCCCCAGGGAGGTGGTTGAGGCCCCATCCCTGGAGCTATTCCAGGTGAGGTTGGCCAAGGCTCTGAGCAGCCTGGGCTAGTTGAGGGTGTCCCTACTCCCTGCAGGAGGGCTGTACTAGAGACCTTTGGAGGTTCCTTCCAGCCCTAAACATTCTATGATATACATGGGATGTCTTTGAATCCTCCTTTAATCTTTAATTGCTTTTGCTGCCTCATCTCCAAAGACTGTGGTGGGCACAGGTGGCACAAGGCTATATGTGAGTGGGTGAGAGCTCCCCAGCCTGCTCCAGTCCCAGCCACAACTCAGAGAGCTGTCACAGCAATTTTGGCATCAGACTTGCACACAAATACATCTGCTGCTTCAGGGACTTCTGCAGCTCTCTACCCACCCTCCTGCTCCCAGTTCCCTGGTTCCCAGCCTGGCAGCATGGGCCGGCTGGGAAGAGGGTTGCAAAGAGTCTGAAGATGTGCATCCACCTGAGCTGCCCCCCTCTCCTGGAGGTGGAGGGCAAGGCACGAGGGGCCAGGCAAGGATGGCTTCCTCCCAAAGGCAGAGTTGAAATTTAGAAAAGGGCTGGAGTTCTGCCTTTAGATCTTTCCTGGCTCTGCTCCCAAGCAAATCATGTCAGTGAGAAGAGCTGGCAGCACCTCTGGCTCCCCCAGCTCCTCAGCTCTGGATGACCCGCTCAGCCCTCGGCCCTCCAGCTTCTGAATCGCGGCTGAACTGCACATGGAGCTGGCTGTGTCTCCCTGCCTCTGCTCCCTACCCCTCCTCAGCCACTTCTATGAATCACAGGTGTTGTGCATTTCCCTCGAAGGACTGAAAGGAGTTTTCAAGAGCTCCAAAATCACTCAAAGTTAATGGGAGCTGGGAGCCCAAAGCGTCCCTGAGGAGCTGCGCTGCCCCAGCACCACTCAAGCCCTGATGTGCACTGGAACTGGGATTCCTAAGTCACAGGATGCTTTTAAAAATGTGTTTCTCTCTCTCACAAAAGTAGGAGCCAAGAGCTTGCAAGTTCTGCTCTCGCTTCTGCAATTAAACTGTTCTGAGGTTTTAAGGCAAGTCACAATCCTGCCGAGCCTATTTTGCCATTTGTACAAGGGAGATAACAATATTTAACACCCTTCCAAAGTAAATGTTAATAAGATTTCAGCAGCTTACATCTGCATAGGGTCTTCAAGATACAAGGCACTGGGAGAGCATTATGTGTTGTTGTTACTAATTGTGAATATCCTTCACTTTAGTTTGTTGTCATTTATTATTAAAAGTGAGAATTTGTGATCCAATGTAATATTACTCTGAAAAGATTTAGTATCTTTCACAGCCTGTAAATAACTTGGTTGTATTTGTCTGATGCAGAGATGGTAATAGGAAACAGATTTCAGAAGTGGTGCAAAAAGGAATGTGTGGTTATTCTGACAATACAGTTTTCTTAAATTTAAACCTGATAAATCAGCTTTGGGCTCCTATTTTCTCTGAGGAGAATATTTTTAAGTGAAGCAACATAAAGGAATTCCTTAATTAGAACATAAACATTAGCACTATGTTTCTACCCTTCCGTTCATTCTAATGAATAATGTGTCAGGGCTTTAAATGGCATTTGGCAAGACAGTATAGGGAATTTATTCACAAATCATAGAAGGAATCTAGATAAGGTCTTCCCTCTTTTTGACCCCAACAACTTAAAAATACCCCATGCATTGCAAAGCTAGACACTTGGATGCACAGACAGCATCGTGGCATGTCATATGCTTGCCAAAAAATTGTTGTTTTCTTTACCATGAAATACCTATCCAAAGCCATCTAAAGTTTGGCAAATGACAGCTAAGTGAGCTGTAGTAAAGATATTAAATCATCTGACCCCTTCATATGGGAAGTTACTCAGACACAGGAAAACTCTGCTCTGTTTCCTTCATCTAGTTGCCTTTTTTTTATCCCCTCTCAGACACTGGAGGACACTAGATACATCCACTCAGGCTCTTCGTCTCCACAATGAGTGATGATTTTCTTCCCCCATCCTGCTCATTCCTATGGACTCACACTACCATAAGCTTCTCTCTAGTGGGAGCTAGCCCTAAAAGTGCAAAGGATGGAGCAGCTCTTGGCTACAGTGCCATGAAGAAGTCGGTTTAGGAAATGCAGAAATGTTGTCAGGGATATGGGATTGCTGGTTTGGGTTTTCCTCTTGGAGATTTCCATCCCCAGCTGACTGAGTCTCCAACCCCTAACACGAAAGGGTCCTCAACCAAACATCATGGTGCACCAACTGAAGGGCTGTCACGTTGATNGCCCTAAACATTCTATGATATACATGGGATGTCTTTGAATCCTCCTTTAATCTTTAATTGCTTTTGCTGCCTCATCTCCAAAGACTGTGGTGGGCACAGGTGGCACAAGGCTATATGTGAGTGGGTGAGAGCTCCCCAGCCTGCTCCAGTCCCAGCCACAACTCAGAGAGCTGTCACAGCAATTTTGGCATCAGACTTGCACACAAATACATCTGCTGCTTCAGGGACTTCTGCAGCTCTCTACCCACCCTCCTGCTCCCAGTTCCCTGGTTCCCAGCCTGGCAGCATGGGCCGGCTGGGAAGAGGGTTGCAAAGAGTCTGAAGATGTGCATCCACCTGAGCTGCCCCCCTCTCCTGGAGGTGGAGGGCAAGGCACGAGGGGCCAGGCAAGGATGGCTTCCTCCCAAAGGCAGAGTTGAAATTTAGAAAAGGGCTGGAGTTCTGCCTTTAGATCTTTCCTGGCTCTGCTCCCAAGCAAATCATGTCAGTGAGAAGAGCTGGCAGCACCTCTGGCTCCCCCAGCTCCTCAGCTCTGGATGACCCGCTCAGCCCTCGGCCCTCCAGCTTCTGAATCGCGGCTGAACTGCACATGGAGCTGGCTGTGTCTCCCTGCCTCTGCTCCCTACCCCTCCTCAGCCACTTCTATGAATCACAGGTGTTGTGCATTTCCCTCGAAGGACTGAAAGGAGTTTTCAAGAGCTCCAAAATCACTCAAAGTTAATGGGAGCTGGGAGCCCAAAGCGTCCCTGAGGAGCTGCGCTGCCCCAGCACCACTCAAGCCCTGATGTGCACTGGAACTGGGATTCCTAAGTCACAGGATGCTTTTAAAAATGTGTTTCTCTCTCTCACAAAAGTAGGAGCCAAGAGCTTGCAAGTTCTGCTCTCGCTTCTGCAATTAAACTGTTCTGAGGTTTTAAGGCAAGTCACAATCCTGCCGAGCCTATTTTGCCATTTGTACAAGGGAGATAACAATATTTAACACCCTTCCAAAGTAAATGTTAATAAGATTTCAGCAGCTTACATCTGCATAGGGTCTTCAAGATACAAGGCACTGGGAGAGCATTATGTGTTGTTGTTACTAATTGTGAATATCCTTCACTTTAGTTTGTTGTCATTTATTATTAAAAGTGAGAATTTGTGATCCAATGTAATATTACTCTGAAAAGATTTAGTATCTTTCACAGCCTGTAAATAACTTGGTTGTATTTGTCTGATGCAGAGATGGTAATAGGAAACAGATTTCAGAAGTGGTGCAAAAAGGAATGTGTGGTTATTCTGACAATACAGTTTTCTTAAATTTAAACCTGATAAATCAGCTTTGGGCTCCTATTTTCTCTGAGGAGAATATTTTTAAGTGAAGCAACATAAAGGAATTCCTTAATTAGAACATAAACATTAGCACTATGTTTCTACCCTTCCGTTCATTCTAATGAATAATGTGTCAGGGCTTTAAATGGCATTTGGCAAGACAGTATAGGGAATTTATTCACAAATCATAGAAGGAATCTAGATAAGGTCTTCCCTCTTTTTGACCCCAACAACTTAAAAATACCCCATGCATTGCAAAGCTAGACACTTGGATGCACAGACAGCATCGTGGCATGTCATATGCTTGCCAAAAAATTGTTGTTTTCTTTACCATGAAATACCTATCCAAAGCCATCTAAAGTTTGGCAAATGACAGCTAAGTGAGCTGTAGTAAAGATATTAAATCATCTGACCCCTTCATATGGGAAGTTACTCAGACACAGGAAAACTCTGCTCTGTTTCCTTCATCTAGTTGCCTTTTTTTTATCCCCTCTCAGACACTGGAGGACACTAGATACATCCACTCAGGCTCTTCGTCTCCACAATGAGTGATGATTTTCTTCCCCCATCCTGCTCATTCCTATGGACTCACACTACCATAAGCTTCTCTCTAGTGGGAGCTAGCCCTAAAAGTGCAAAGGATGGAGCAGCTCTTGGCTACAGTGCCATGAAGAAGTCGGTTTAGGAAATGCAGAAATGTTGTCAGGGATATGGGATTGCTGGTTTGGGTTTTCCTCTTGGAGATTTCCATCCCCAGCTGACTGAGTCTCCAACCCCTAACACGAAAGGGTCCTCAACCAAACATCATGGTGCACCAACTGAAGGGCTGTCACGTTGATTTTCTTCTCCTTGTCATAGCAGTGAGCAAGCACATGAGTGACTGATGCACAGCAGCCAATTTGTCTGCAGAAAATGAAGTCTGGACTCTTCCCTCCATGGCTGAGGTTTCTTTTATGCTCTCAAACCTTCTAAAGCCCCTGTACGTAGCTCAGGTGTATGTATGGCTCTCTGTGTTTTTAATGTAGCTTCTTATATCCTTCAAACAAAAACCCACAATATTTTTCTAATGTAATAGCAGTTTTGGAAGAGTCAGATCTAATTAGTTTTAATGGAGTTGAGAGTGGCTCTCAGCATATATGGGTCTTTAATGGAATCATGACTTCCATGGAGCTGAAGCAGAGAGGAATTTTGCATAAGAACGGAAAGGAGGAAGACTGCTAGTCTTTTCCATATTTCCCAGCAGTCAGTTATTTTGGAATCTATTGCAGATGTATTCCATTAACTGTCAAGTTACTTAGTAAACCCACCAAATTACTGCACACTCACTCAATAAAAGTGCAAGATATATAAAAGAGCAAGGAAGTTCTCAAGGTTTTTCTTTAACCTCACCAGAAAAAAAAAAAAAAAAAAGTTTGGTTTTTTTTTTTTTATTATTTTTTAAAACACACACACACACAAAAAACAACAACACAAAACCCAAACAAACAAACCAACCCAACAGTGACTACAGGCAGGGAAAATGAATTCTTAAAAAACAAGCAGCACAAAATGAGGGCTTACATTTCCAAACCTCGACATACCACATGTGCCTATAAAATACAGGAAATGGGTACAAATGCGAAGCTGCACACAGGATTAGAGGCACATGAACACATTTAAAGCAGGTGGAAATAATGTCAGCTGGATCTGTACTTTTAGGTCTGTAGCAGGGGGCAGAGAGTAGATGGGGCTATCCTGCTGTGAAGGATACTGAAGGAACTTTGTGAAAATAAATCACAAACACAAACAATTTCTGGCATTCCTAAACAAATGTACAGATGTTCACTGCAGCTCTTCCCATTGCTTTTGTAAAAAGGAAAAGCCTCCAGGCCTTCCAGCTCAACTGCAAAGCCTTTCAAATCCAGAGAGCTACTTTGTCAACAAAAGGAGCCCTGGGGAACATCTCCAAAGTGACCTTTTTGTCCAATGGCATTACAATATCATTCAAGGCCAACACATGACATCATGCTATTGAGAAATCTGTGGCCTGGTGCTGTTGTCCTTGAAGAAGTGTGTCATGCAATAAAATGATGGGATGCACACAGGACAGGTAATAAAATGGCCTCTACTGCCCCCACAGCCCTGAAAGATCAGCACGGGTGGGCATAATCCTCTGCAAAAACACACATTTTTCCCCTACCAATTCCAAATTAGGATGGTTTTGGGTATGTTATATTATAATTCTTCTGTGTGCACAGTTGGTAAAGTTTACTGCATTCTGTGCCTCTCCTGCCAAGCTCTTGCTCACAGTGAGAATCCAAATCAAAGGTTCTCCTGCCTCTACAGCCCTGCCTCCTCATAGCAGCTTAGATTACACATTTTCCACACTCTAGAGGAGCACTCATATCCTGTGACTTAAAAGCAAAAACTGAAGAATCGCCTTGGTCCAAAGAAATCTGTGTTTCCAAAAAAGACAAAATGTCAATGATTTCAGAGTCTGGAATCCCTTCAGTCAATGCCTTCCAAAAGCAAGCTTAGCCCTGCATCCAAAATCTACTGAGGGAGAGAAAACAAGCAATCGTTTCCCACTTCTGAAGATATGGTATATTTGCTTCAGTGCCCATTAAATGAGATAGTAAGTTTTCCTCCTCTTTGCCAGGTTAAACTACAGCTCTTGTACTTCCCATTCTCTTGTACTGTCTTCCAGAGCACAAATAAAGCACCATCTGGCCCTTCATTAACCCTATTTGATTTCCTTTGATCTCATGTAAACCATGAGAAAAAGATCTAAGACTCCCTTCTCCTCTTTAGACATGTGCATAACTCACATCAGTGTCAATGGGAGTTAAATATGCCTATGGAGAGGAAAAAATATGCCTATGGAGAGTAAGAAATAGAAACCACTGTGTGTTGCACTGCAGCATCTTTGCATTTGAAAAATGGAAGCAAAATGGTCCAAACCCTAATTCCCAGATCACATTCCTTGAGGTCTGAAAGTGGACCTCAGATAGGATGTAAAAATACTAGGATACTGTGACAGGACACAATAGGGTAGTTGATGTACTTATTCATGGGGAAAACCATCTTGGTTGTCATGAATTCAAGTGCCTGCAGTTCAAAGGAAGAACACAAGAATAACATCTGAAATGCTTTTTGAAGTTTTTCACAATGTACTTTATCTCCTCTTTATATACAAGGCAAAAATTGCTGTAAATTAAAGCCTGAGGTCACAGAGCCTTCTAAAGCCACTCTTTTATTTGCCCCAAATCCCTTCCTAAACATTACCATTATTACCCAGGTGAGGGGAGCAAGTTAAACATGATCTTCTCTCACTGCAGGTCAAGGGACAAAGAACACTCCCTCTATTTTGCATTGGCCAAAGGATCAATAGGTCTGGAGATCTGGCAGTTGCCAGTTAAGAGCCCACACTTCCTAAGTCAGGTGGGGAAGTTCACATCTATTTAACATCACTAGTGCTGAAGGACAGGGATACATCTAACCCGGGGAGAACTGCAGCCATCGAGAAACACATGGTCAGGAAGCAGGGCAGAGCTACTGCATCCCCCTCACCTCCCCTGGAGTGGGGTGCTTGGGGCAAATGCCGATTTATGCCTTCACCCTGTCCTGCACCACGTCCTGGCACTGAGGGTCCTGCTCTGCCCTGCTGCTGGGGGTTTCCTGCAGCCTGTGTCCTGCCCCTCAGCATGACCAGCGACCTCTTCAGAGAGGCTTTTCATAGGTCAAGTGATGGATTGAGCAGTTCACGAGTGTGGCAAGAACTGACAAACCTGCCCAAGAGCTTAAATACATGGGCCCTTCTTCTCAGCTGAAGACCTATATATGCTTAAGTGTACATCTGTTAATCCCTTCTCTAGTTCATCCCTTCCAGGTGTTCTCAGCTTCAGCACAGCCCGGGCACTGCTGCAGGATGCTCTGGGCACTTCGCTGCCGGACCAGGATGGAAGAGAAGCGCAGGAGAGGGGCCGGGGAGAGCGGAGAGCGCGCCCCGAGCCACGGGGCTCCGCTGGTGCTCAGACGAACCATGGTCCTGGTCCCCACCCTCCGAGCTTTCCAGCGTTTCGCGGCTTGTCCCGCCACCACCCGCGGGTGCGCAGCGCTGCTGAGCGGGGAGCAGCCCGGAGGTGCGGGCTGGAGGAGCCGGGTCCTCCCCGACGGTCCATTTCGTTTCTCCAGCGTTTAACGTGCGCTCTGATCTAGTGTAATAATCAATAACCATCCTTCAGCCTTTGAACACCAGGGGGCTGAGAGAACTTTTCAAGACAAATTCCTCGGGCAATGATGTATATTTCACACTTACTGTGCACTTTCCATTGAGAAAAGAGAGAGAAGGAAAAAGAAAGAGAGAAAAGAAAAAAAAAAAAAGGGAAAAAAAACCAACAACAAAACAACACAACAAAGGAAATGATTACATTTATCTACAGAAATCAGCAAGTGAAAGAACCTCAACCGCAAGGCGTGACTATATTTATTGGGCAGACTTTAATCGATGTACATGTGCATGTCTATTTTTACATGCACATCGATTTCCATTACTGTGCTTACGTGCACGCATACACACACATTTGTTTATTTCTAGCAAGGTACCGAGGGGCTGTACACACGCAGCCCTTGGTGGAGAGTGACTTTAAAGCCCCTCTTTGCCCCTCACGTAGCTGAAGTCTCCACAAGCACCTCGCCCCGCTCCCCGGTTAATTACAAGCAGAGTCCTCACACAGTTTTTAATAACTGTCTAAAAAAAACCAACTCGAAAAAAATAAAATAGAAAAAAAAAAAAAAGAAAAAAAAAAAAAGCAATATATTTTAAAGATATGGTTTGTATACAGCACTTGATAGGGAGCTCGAGGGAAATGATCTCCTGGATGTTACTCTGAAAGCATTTTGGTCTGGCTGATTGTAGAGAAATTCGATTTTGCAGAGCCAAATCCCTTCTTTCAGGTGCCGGGGGAATCGCACCGTGCTGGAGCGGACAAGGCCACGGGCAGCGTGGGGAGCCGGCAGCGTGGGCTGCGAGGCAGAGAAGCCTGTTTGATGGCTTATTCAAAACCTCTGCCGAGATTGAGCTCAACTTTCTCCTCGAGAACTGCCTTTCTAGCCCTAAAACCTATCAGCCTTCCTGCTTCTCCGGCGGCTCCCCGTTTCTCCGACGGTTCCCCATCAGCCCGCCCGGACACCGAAGCCGGAGTGTCCCGGCCGGACGCCGGGGAGTCACAGCCGCCTTCCCGTGAGAAGTTCCCCCACAAACGGGCAGACGGAGCCAAGAGAGAGCGACTGAGGGCGGTGTTGATGCCCCGCACGGATGCGGGACTGAGAGGAGTCCCAGCGGCATCCTGGGATGAGCGGTATCCACCAGTCCGCGGCTCACCTGGGCTCCGGAGGGAAAAAAAAAAAATCAATCAGAAAGCGAGTTGCCTAAATCCCCCAGTGCATGGCTTTGCTCTCCCCCGTGAGCGAGGGACGCGGAAAATCAGGGCTGCGAAGCGAAGCCTTCGAGCTCTCGGCCCCGCGTTCAGCTGCTGCAGCTTTTCGGCGAAGGTGCCTTTCAATCAGCGAGACATTTCAATTCCCCTCGCATATAAACACAGGAACGGCCTTTCAAGAAATTCAGACAACTTTGTAAAACACCATCTACTCACACGTTCACACCGAGAAGAGCAGTAAAAGGGTATGAGTGTAGGGTCTGGATTTTATATTTTGTTGTCCTCTGGGGTCTGGTTTTAGACGGAGGGAATTGGGGTTTTTTATTTTAGGGATTTTTTTTTCCCCTTCTTTTTCTCTATGAGGAAAGATTAACCTTTCTAGCCGAGAAATACAGGTGCTCCCAGGAATTCCCCCCTTTCCCTCCCCCCAGCGCACACGTCGAAGCGAGAACCGCAGCGCCGCGTTCTGCGGGACAGGGAAAGCGAGATTACAACGTTGAAAGCTAAAACAAAGGGCTCTCGTATTTCCCACTGAGCAGTACCGGACTAGTTATGGCAGGGGAAAAAGCCAAGTCCTTAGCCAGTGAGAGAAGAAGGAAGGAAGCCAGTTCAAGGCGGAGAGGCAGGGACTTTGGTTAAGAAATCGATCTGCGCCTGGAACAGGAAAAATTCACTCTTTCCTTCACATCTGTCCGATTATTTCGGTTTATTTATAGCTGATGGGGGGAAATATCTTTTCTTTCCCCTCCCTGGGAACGGGAAAAAGCACTAGTAGCTCTCTCCTGCGGGATACGCTTTCCCGCCGCTGAGAACAAGCGCTGCTTGCGAGCCCCGGCCGGTCGGGACTGGGGGCGGTGCAGGGAACCTCCCGCCCCGCTGCGGAGAACCTCCCGCCCCGCTGCCTGCCTGCGGGACCCGCCGCTCCGCTCCCCGCCCGGCCACCGCCTTTCCAGCAAAGCCGCCCTGCGGACCGGGGTCGTGTTCTGGGGGAGACCTGTGATGCAGGGAAGAGGCTCGGTCCTGCAGACAAAGTCGCGTAACGCTCAGAGGAAGTTTGAACTAAATAGAGCCTGCAGGGTCAGCTGCCGAAGGAGCCCACCGGGCTGTTTGGTGGCCATAAAGTCCTTAAGTAACCTTGCATTAAAAAAACAGAGAGAGAGAGAGAAAAGAAAAACCTTCTTTGACATGGTTCAGTAATAAAACAATCGAAAAAGCTGAACCTCTCCCACTCGGGCGCTCCAAGAACGGAGTTAGCAATTAGCTGCGAAATCCCCCTGTGAGTTAATGACCCAATTTGTGAGGTATAAATAAGCTAACTGTCTTTGCTTGTTTCTTTTCCATTTTATTTTTTTCTTTCTTTTTCTTTTTTTTTTTTTTTTTTTCTTTTTGCCACGGACCACCATGGAAATGTCTTTATTAATTTGTTTGTGATATGCCAAAAGTATGACTGCAACACTTCGCTGTGCAGCATTCAGAAAACGGAAAATACTCGCTTGGGTACCCTTGGCTTTGTAAATAACCGATTTGCCAATAGATGGCATAGTGTCCTTTCCATTGTGAGGAAGCTCCGCTTTTCCATTTATTTATCTTGCTTGTTTGTTTTTCTCGCAGCAATTTTTTTTTACACATAAACGTCTTTTTGCATTTCCTTCCCCGGAGTACAGAAAACATAGGTATCTTAAAAAAGGTATATTGCAAAAATTAAAATTACAGATGTAATACATACTGTGAAACCTATAAAAATGCGTTTACAATGGTTACTTAAAAAAGAAATTTATAACTTTCATATGTACCTTACTCGTGCAATATGCAACTGCCATATGTTTCCTAGTTCCATAATTCAGTTTTTCCTGGACAGCTGGAGCAGGTAGTACTTCTTAAAGTACATTTCATGTAATATGAGAACTAGCCCTGACTAAAGACCGAGGGTTACCATAAAAAGACACAAGCCTTGCTTAAAAAATGTTGTTTAACTACGCATCATTTCTTACAGTGGTATGATATAAATGTTCCCGTAGACCCAGGTTATAATAAAATGGGGATATACCGTATCTTTTTTACTGCTGAAATCTCAGGCTCGCAAACATAAATATTTCCAATTAGTGACTCTAAACTCAAGTGATTTAAGGCGACTTAATTTAATTTCATTCCATACCTGTTTTCCTTTTTTTTTTCCGAGACAATAGTGAAAATATGATTTAAATTTATAGGAAAGCAATAAAAAAATAAATCCAGAGGTTTCTTCAACCCTCACTTAGCTTTTGCTAACGTTTATTTTGTGACTGGAGTAATGAAAAGGTTATTTTTTAAACTCGTTTTTCTGAAACGAATAATATAATGTAAGTGGGAGCGTCGTATTAAAGACTAGAGATTTCCTTAAAAATTATTCATACTCGCAGCTACGTGATTCCAAATCAAGGTAGCAATTTAAGCGCCATAAAACGCAATCACCGGGATATTTCGAATCCTAACACGAGTGCCTTTGAACTGTGTTTTCAATTCTTTAACGTGATTCCTCTTCATTTTCATCCGTCTGGAAAGCGGTCGGTTGGCTACGCATTTCTTTCCGTGCGCTGATCTGACTTACACTCCGCAGCGCGGGAGCGAATATATATATATATTTTTTTTTTTTTCCCCTCAGTTTGCAAACGAGACGTGAGGCTGCGGGGGCACCGTCCGGTAAAGCCGGCCGGGCCAAGGGGCTCGGTGGAGTGCGGGGAAAGGCCCGCAACCGCCCCGCGGGGAGCGACCTGCGCCTACCGGCGAACCGACCGCCCCGTCGGTGGGCACTGCGGGCCGGCCCCGACTCGGTCGCCTGTTCGGTGCTGCGAGGATGAAGAGGGAAGAAAAACAAACAAGCAAACAAACAAACAAACACAAACGTGTCGCGCTTCACGAATAAACTCTTTAACTCCGCTCACGGCGACTGTTTGACAGCCACTATCGAGCCGCCGTGGCCGCGCTCCTGGGCAGGTTGCGTTTGGCTTCGGGGCGACGGGAGATGGGCGCAGAGAGGCTCCTTGAGGGCCAGGTTAACTCGGGGTCACCTCAGGAGACAAAAGGCTCTGCGAGTGGTGAGGGTACCGGGGTTCCCCTCGCCTCCTCGGCCCCGTTGCCATTTCCCGGCAGTAGGGAGCACGGAGCGGGATGCGGCGAACACCCCGGTCGGGGAGGATGGGGTGACTCCGCCGGCTTCTTGTTTTGAGAGGCGCCAGTCGAGTTCGAATCCGAGGAATCTGAGGTGTCGGGGAAACCGGCCTTAAGTCCCTCCCGCCCCAGACCAGCCGCGGAGCTCAGCCCGTCGGGCCGCTTTGTCCGAGACAGGCCACGGGAAGAGCATCGGGAGCTGAGTGCAGGGTCAGCGGGGCTCCGCGGGCTTGGGCCTGGCGTGGGATTAGCTGCAGCCGCCCGTGTCCCTCTCTTGTGAGTCCTGCACGTTACCCGCCCGCGGAAGGCGATGGAACAAGCAGGGTAAGCATAGGAAACAGAGGGTAAGCCCCGTCCCGTTCCCGTCGGCTCCTCGGTGCCACCTCCTCTGGCGGGCTGCAGCCCAGCGGGACGCGGACGGAGCAGCCTGGCCGGAGGGTCGCCGGCAGAGCGGGATGGGAGGGCTGCAATACCCCGCCGTGGCCAGGGGCTGTGAGGGGGGCTTTTCTGCTTTTCTTCTAAATTTCAGACACGGTTAACCTTCTCTCAAGTCTGTTTTGGAGGTGATCTGTATCTCGAGGAGAGTCGCTTCAGGCTTGCCGTGCACCCTGTCATGGGAAAGTGGAAGAGCTAATTCTCCCTCAACGCTCCCAGTCCACCCGCTCCGCCGCGGAGAGCAAGGAGGAGAGTCGTGGGCGAAGGTGAACTTGTGATGCACAGAAACGGGGTTTACACGCGATTTTCTCACCAGCGTCTAGAATTTCCCTGCAGTTGATAATGTTTGACTGTCAGCTACCTGATGTCAGTTTTACATGCCATGGTTCCTGAAGGATGAAGCGATTAGGAGGGAAAAAGAGGATAATGATACAGATATGCTCTCCTTAGTGACCGCTCCTGTGGTGCCCTGCTGGGAAGTTACAGAAAATCGTGTCTTTGAAAAGGACGCTGAGGATATTTTACTCTCTGACAGCACCCGGCTTTAATGTTCGAAAATTGTTGCAGAAATCACACTGTGAACGGCAAAACATTGTCATAGCCATCCCCGAAATGCCACCGACATCTTCGAAGGGAGTGCAGGAAAATATATTTCTGGTGGAAAACAGTTTATACTTTTTCTTTCTTTATTTTTTCTTTTCTTTGGGGCGTAAGTCTAAATATACCCTTCTACAACAAATAAGTAGCGCCTCACCCAACTGCCTAAAAACCCAGACTGCATTTTAAAGTTCGGAAATAATAGTAACTTCAGAAAGGTGTTTGAATATATATATATTATTCCATTAGCAAATCACTATATAGAGAAATTCTTCTCTCTTTCATCATGCCATAAAAAAATTAATCGGACAGACATATGGATCACAGGTTGTTCGATATATTTAAATCCATCTAGTTAGTTTAAGAAGTTAAGAAATGAAAGCAACATGCCACATAGCAAACTACAGAAATCAGAAAAGGGGAAAAAAACCAACCCCAAAACACTACTAACAACAACAAAAAGCAGCCACCCTCCAGGAAAAAAAAAAATCAAATCCAGACGATTTGTCCATCCGTCCGTAGGACGGTCGGGCTGAGCGCACCCCGCGGAGCGGAGCGGAGTTAGGGGTCAGGGTCTCCTCCGCGGGAAAGCGCGGCGGTTGGCTCTGAGGGGGAGGGAAAGGAATAAAAACTGGGCAGGACCAGCAACCCCGTGCCCAGAGTTTGCTCCGGGGCCCCGGCGGCAGCCTCGCCCGCCTGCACGCCAGAGCCGTTCCCCGTCGGCAGAGCCGGAGGGGCAACTCGCACCCCAACCCCGGCAGGTCCCGGCGTCTGCTCGGGGACGACCCCGCTCTCCCCATCCGCGCCTCTCTCCATAGAAAAGCAGCCTCGGCCTAACCCCCCCCTGCACACACACACAC
>VYZU01024821.1:0-14470 GCA_013401355.1 Ceyx cyanopectus | reverse complement strand
TTTAAAAATTTTTTTTTTAGTTTCCAGTGTTTACTTACTGGCTATTTCTCTTGAGATTAAATTTTTTATTAACACATATGGTACATTTCTATTAAAATTCACATGTGCTTGCTCAGACTCAGCTGAACTGAACAAATTCTTGTATTTCCTTCAGACCACTTCTATCTCAGTGTAAGACAGCTCACCATCTCTGCAGCCTAATTGGCAATTGTATGCCCATCAGAGCTCATGGAGATGTTTTGCCTTCCCCTGAAGCACAGAGATCAACATCAGCCACCAATGGGAAGGCAAAAGGAGCACATATGCTTCCAGATGGGATTGAAGTGTCTCAACCTGTGATCTGATTTCTTGCTCATCAGATTATCCACAAACTGGGATGAGGATGGGATTCCCACTCCACAGCTTGATAGAGGTACTCTGAGGAGTGAGAAGCTGCCTCAAAATTCCCATGCTGGAGCTCTTTTGGCATTCCTCATCTCTTTGGTTTAATCAGACTTTGATCCTAAAGAGTAAAGGCATGGAGAAGGGGCTCCAAGTGGAAAGAAGGAGCAGCCTGAGCCAGCATCTCTTCCATGGCATTATTTCCTCAGCACTTAATCTGTCCTCACCTAGAGAACTGGGGAGGCAGTGAGGACACATTTCTCTGGGCTTACCCTTGCTCTCCTCTCAAGATCTTCTCCTCATCTTCTGCCTTCTAGGTTCCAAATTACACTGCCTTGCTCTCTGCCATCTATTAGCCTCCTGTGACCTGTCTAGAAGGATGAGTTTCTTACCAACTGATAGGTCCTGTGCCCATTAAAGGATTATGAGATCTTTCAGTGCACACAGAGATGGAGAAGACTTACAGACTCTACCCCAACACTTGATCTTCTAAAGGAGGGCTTGTCTGATCTGTAATCAGAAATGTTGGGGACCCAGTTATCCCCTCTCGTTGCCAACGTGTTTAGATAACTGTATTTCTTTCCTGATTGGTTCTACAATGTCCTGAGAGATGCCCTACTAGGTAAGTCTCCTTTGTTACTCCGGGAAGGACTCAAATTGATGTCAGAGTGGAGCATTCAGTGCTCTTAGAGCTGTTCTCTTACAAATATGCAGCACTCAGCAATGTGTTCAAGCTCATCACTATTATTTCCATGAACGTGTCACCAGGGGACAATGAGGAGGGCTAAATACTAGTTTGGTACTTGCGTGGGAATCGAATTTCGAGCTCAGCCCTGACCACTAGTGATTAAAAAGATCTAACTGAAGGAACAATGATATAATGGTTTTCATTGTGACACTGGCAGGCCGTTTGTAAAACAAGGATAATGATAATTTAACCTTTGCAATGCACAGGGGGATCTTTGCATGAAATGCAATTTACATGTGCAAAGTGTTTTTATTACTAATAGAAGACACAGTTCTGTCAAACTTTGGAGCAGACCATTCTTGTTTTCCTTCTGTGCTGGTGGGGAATTCCTGATCTCTGATGGCAATAAGGATGAGTGATTATGATTCAGTGTGTTTGCTGCACAGGTAAAGAGTTAATGCTTGGTGTGGAAATAGGAGAAGAGCTGTGTCAGAAACCTTGATTTTTGAGAAATGAAAATACCAAATAATGTTTGAAATATATATTACAAACAATGGCAAGACTGAACATTTGCTGGTTGTATTGTTATGGTTTGTCATAAAACGAACAGACAGGCAGAATAATGGGAATAGGCAATGATAAATTCTTCCTCTGCAATGTGGGATCCGGGAGTGTTTCTCCTGCTGGGACAGGACTCAGATGTGCACCATTTCCAGGCAATCCTGGCTAGTTCTGCAGAGGAAACCCAGGCTCAAAGTCAAGAGGGAGCCTCAAAATGCTCCAGGAGGGCCCCAGAGGAACCTCTCGAGGGAGGAAAGCTGGGGAGGACACCTGCCACATGATACAGGTCCCGCCCATACAACCAAGGGAAGTTGTATTTGCATTGCTTGGGTTTGGCAAAAATTGCTTATTGCTTAACTGAAAATATCATTATCTGGAATATAAAAGTATTAGTGTTTGTAATGCTCCCAAGTGATCGTGCTTAATGACAACCCTTGGCAGTCTCTAGCAGACACAACATTTCAGCAGTGACCCTTTGCTGCTAGGACAGTATAATGAAAGAAACAAAAGCTTTTGTGTGCTTTCCCCCGAATCTCATGAAAGAATTTGCTTTCAGTCAAGAAAAATGTGCAAAAATCAGCCCTCGCAGTTATTTCTTACCTGGAACCTGATTGTTATGCAAGTTGATGGCAAATCCCACAGATTTATATGGGATTGGATGATGTGCTAATTTCTCCAGGCCACAGGAACTCAGTGTTGCCAACATGAAGGAAATGGCAAGATACTGCTTATGCAAACAGTCCCATTTGGCCAAACAACAGACAGGAGCTTACGGATTGTTTTTGTGTCAAAGGAAGTTATGGTAATAATTACAATCCGTGCTGCATGATAAATCAGTGCTGGAGATCCTTGCAAGGGTATCAGAAATAGGAAAGAATTTCACAGCCACTGAAAGAAATTTGCTTCCACTTGGGGCAAAAAAGAGACATTATTCACAGATAGAGGAATAAAACTTGGGCTTGGCAGGGAATAGCTAAGAGATAAAGATATTGTGAGTTAATCAGGCAGTAATGCTTCAAAGGAATATATATTTTTTTAATACATTATTTCCTTTTTATTGTGATTAAATGCCTCTAAAAACAGGATTGTTTTAACCTTGCCAATATGCTGTCAGTGTCAATTTTATTTAAAAGAATAAAATAAACAAAAGTCTATTATTACAAGGAATTCGAGCTGAAATGACGAAGCTTTATTGCTTATATGATGGTATTTAAAATTAAAGGTTGTGTGTCAAAGGGAATCTTGGCACATATTCATATATTTCATAAGAGCTTTTGGACTTGACATATGTACCCCTGTGACAATAATATCATCAAATAATGGAAATATTATGTATTTATTAGAGAATAGCAATTTAGTAACAAATTTATATAGACTTATTGCAGATTGTCAGAAGCAAGAATAATGGACATAGTACAAATCCAAACCATATGTTCCATGAAAGAGTCTGTCCTTCCAGCATTTTTTAAAGCTATAAATTATCTATCACACTACCAATAAAGTACTGTAGAGGTAAGGTCACGGACCCTGAAGCACTGACATTTAATTCAAGATCCAATCCCTGCAGCTTAGCACTTCATCCAAATTTCCAAATGTGGAGGGGAACTCTTTTTTCCTTTTCCTGTGATGTTTTCCCACAGGCTACTCTGCTTGCTGATGTTTCATGATAATATTCTTTGCATTCTGACAATTCACATTTAGTAGCTCTGCTGCAGTAACAGGAAGCTTTTAGACCCTCTCCTCTGTGTGTATGTGGAGTGGATGGTCTGCTCCCTGGTCTCTGGACCACTGGAAACTGCCCCCACTCTCTAACTAAACACGACTAACCTGATGACCAACCTGGTGGACTTCTCTGAAAAGGTCACATCAATAGACGTGGAAGAGCAACTGACATCATGGACCTGGGCCTGAGCAAATCCTTTGATTGTCCCACACCTCATCCTGGTCTCCAGGCTGGTGAAACATGGGTTTGATGGGTGGACAATTCAGTGGGTGAGGAACTGGTCTGATGGCTGCTGCCAAAGAGTGGCTGTCAGTGGGTCTGTATCCAATGGAGACCAGTGACAAGTGGAGTACCTCAAGGATCAGCACTGGGACCAGTCTTGTTCAACAGCTTGGTCAGGCCATGGGCAGTGGCACTGGNAACCCTTGGCAGTCTCTAGCAGACACAACATTTCAGCAGTGACCCTTTGCTGCTAGGACAGTATAATGAAAGAAACAAAAGCTTTTGTGTGCTTTCCCCCGAATCTCATGAAAGAATTTGCTTTCAGTCAAGAAAAATGTGCAAAAATCAGCCCTCGCAGTTATTTCTTACCTGGAACCTGATTCTTATGCAAGTTGATGGCAAATCCCACAGATTTATATGGGATTGGATGATGTGCTAATTTCTCCAGGCCACAGGAACTCAGTGTTGCCAACATGAAGGAAATGGCAAGATACTGCTTATGCAAACAGTCCCATTTGGCCAAACAACAGACAGGAGCTTACGGATTGTTTTTGTGTCAAAGGAAGTTATGGTAATAATTACAATCCGTGCTGCATGATAAATCAGTGCTGGAGATCCTTGCAAGGGTATCAGAAATAGGAAAGAATTTCACAGCCACTGAAAGAAATTTGCTTCCACTTGGGGCAAAAAAGAGACATTATTCACAGATAGAGGAATAAAACTTGGGCTTGGCAGGGAATAGCTAAGAGATAAAGATATTGTGAGTTAATCAGGCAGTAATGCTTCAAAGGAATATATATTTTTTTAATACATTATTTCCTTTTTATTGTGATTAAATGCCTCTAAAAACAGGATTGTTTTAACCTTGCCAATATGCTGTCAGTGTCAATTTTATTTAAAAGAATAAAATAAACAAAAGTCTATTATTACAAGGAATTCGAGCTGAAATGACGAAGCTTTATTGCTTATATGATGGTATTTAAAATTAAAGGTTGTGTGTCAAAGGGAATCTTGGCACATATTCATATATTTCATAAGAGCTTTTGGACTTGACATATGTACCCCTGTGACAATAATATCATCAAATAATGGAAATATTATGTATTTATTAGAGAATAGCAATTTAGTAACAAATTTATATAGACTTATTGCAGATTGTCAGAAGCAAGAATAATGGACATAGTACAAATCCAAACCATATGTTCCATGAAAGAGTCTGTCCTTCCAGCATTTTTTAAAGCTATAAATTATCTATCACACTACCAATAAAGTACTGTAGAGGTAAGGTCACGGACCCTGAAGCACTGACATTTAATTCAAGATCCAATCCCTGCAGCTTAGCACTTCATCCAAATTTCCAAATGTGGAGGGGAACTCTTTTTTCCTTTTCCTGTGATGTTTTCCCACAGGCTACTCTGCTTGCTGATGTTTCATGATAATATTCTTTGCATTCTGACAATTCACATTTAGTAGCTCTGCTGCAGTAACAGGAAGCTTTTAGACCCTCTCCTCTGTGTGTATGTGGAGTGGATGGTCTGCTCCCTGGTCTCTGGACCACTGGAAACTGCCCCCACTCTCTAACTAAACACGACTAACCTGATGACCAACCTGGTGGACTTCTCTGAAAAGGTCACATCAATAGACGTGGAAGAGCAACTGACATCATGGACCTGGGCCTGAGCAAATCCTTTGATTGTCCCACACCTCATCCTGGTCTCCAGGCTGGTGAAACATGGGTTTGATGGGTGGACAATTCAGTGGGTGAGGAACTGGTCTGATGGCTGCTGCCAAAGAGTGGCTGTCAGTGGGTCTGTATCCAATGGAGACCAGTGACAAGTGGAGTACCTCAAGGATCAGCACTGGGACCAGTCTTGTTCAACAGCTTGGTCAGGCCATGGGCAGTGGCACTGGGGAACCCTCAGGAGTTACCAACAACCCCAAGTTGTATGAGGCTATCAGGCTGGAGGGAAGGGATCCAGCTAGAGAGGATCCACGGGCTGCAGAGCTGGGCCCAGAACAACCTCATGGAGCTCAGCAAGGCCAAGGGCAAGGTCCCCATCTGGGTCAGGGCAACCCCAGCACCGATCCAGGCTGGGCAGGGACTGACTGAGAGCAGCCCTGGAGAGAAGGACTTGGGGATGCTGGGGGGTGAGCAGCGCAACAGGAGCCCTCAGGGAGCTCTGGCACCCAGAGAGCCAATGGTGTCCTGGGCTGCAGCCAGAGCAGCGTGGCCAGCTGCTGGAGGGAGGGGATTCTCCCCCTCTGCTCCACTCTGGGGAGACCCCCCTGGAGCTGCCTCCAGTGCTGGAGCCCCCAGCACAGGAGAGATCTGTAGGTCTTGGAACATGTCCAGAGAAGGGAGACAAGGATGCTTGGAGGCTGGAGCAGCTCCTGTGAGGACAGGCTGAGAGAGTTGGGGTTGTTCAGCCTGAAGAATAGAAGGCTCTTGGGAGACCTTCTTGTGGCTCCCAGGATCTGCAGGGTCTCCAGGAAAACTGGGGAGGGACTTTGGAGGCTGTGGGGCAGTGGCAGGACTGGAGGGGCTGGATGAAAACTAGAGCTGGGTGGATTCAGCTCAGCCCTGAGGAAGAATTTCTTCCTTCCCCAGGAGGGTGGGCAGAGCCTGGCCCAGGGTGCTCAGAGAGGTGGGGGCAGCCCCATCCTTGGCAGTTTCTCAGGCCAGGCTGGATGGGGCTCTGAGCAACCTGCTGTAGTGGGAGGTGTCCCTGCCCTGGCAGGGGGTGGAACTGGATGAGCTTTAAGGTCCCTTCCAATCCTGACAGGTCCATGATTCTATGATAGTCAGGGGGTAGTGGTGATCCAGGTCTGGACTTTAAATGTGAAGAGCTGCAGAGAATTATTTTCCTGCAGCAGAAGGGGCAGAGTAGCCTCAGGGCCAGGCTCTGCAGCAGGGATATGGGGCCACCAGGAGGCTTAACATCCACAAAAATGTTGCATTGATACCAAATCAGCACTGTACCCTATCAGCATAGACAAGCAAATTAAAAATAGTAACACTGAGAGGAAAAAAAAAAAAAAGTGATAAAAAAATAGAAAAGAAGGAAATGAAAAGAAACTGCAAAATTTTGACAGTTATTTATCCTGACATACAGAAGAGGCTGTTACCATTATTTTTCACTTGTGCTCCTCTTGCTACTTCCTAGTTCTGGCCAAATCCACCTGTGCCAGGTTATGGGTCAGTGTTTCAGGTGGGGGATGTCAGCCCAGCTGGCAGTACTGCTCCTGTAGCTGCTATTACTGTGCTATGTGCCAGCAACGTGGTCAGCCAGCTCTGGGACTGAAACTGAAAAATAGAAACTGCTGCTCTCAGCATAAGTCCTGCTTTCTAAACACTCGAGCCTTACTGTGCCAGGAACCCTAATTGCTCCTCATTTCAAATGTTTCTGTATTGTGCATTGCACTGGAACAACACCGGGTAAACAGGCTGTGGGTCTAATAAAAGAACCCAAACATAGGAACAGAGAGGGAACCATCCAAGATACTATTACTTTGAGATTATGGTTAAGAAACTAATTTGTTCCTCACATGGTATCAGACACTTTTCTTTCTCCAGGCTTCTTAGCTTACTGACGAGCCAGGTGACCTCCACTCTCAGAATTTCCTTGCATGTGAAAATTGCAGAAGGGCAACCAACACGTCAGAATTTTTCCTTCTCTTCTTGAATTATTACAAACACCACAGAAGCAGCTATTTATGCAAAGAAATATGGATTTGCAATTCTCTCTCAGTTCTGTGAATGAAAGCCCTCCCATCCCAGAAGCAGCTTCTCAATTTCTATCTAAATGTGCATTGCCTCCTGTTAAAGCAAAACTGTCAACCTTATCCACTCAATTATTTACTCACAATGTTTTATTGTATTCCTGTGTCTATAGCTGGTCTTATGTGGGAATAATTTGGGGTTTTTTCCTCCTGCCTGTTACTGCAACTACAACTACCCCAGTTTGTATTTCAGGTCAGGAATGCTCCAGGGGTAGCTCTGAGAACTGTTCTCCAGCTCCCTAACAGGATCATCACCTCATACAAAATGCTCTGAGGAGATTTTGCCATTTCTTTATTTTTCCTCTCTTTGTTGAAGTATGGAAACCTCCTATGAAATCAACCTTTAGAAGGTTCATTTGTGGCAACTATAACTCTGTCAGAGAGGTGCCTCTTGAGGGCTTTGAGAGCTGGACATGTTCAGCTTTGTTTCTCATTCCTGCAGTACAAATATTCACAAAGGCACCATTTGCACAGAGTTATGACACCCATCTGCACATTTTTCTTCCTTTGGGTGAGGGGGAAGAAATTAAATGTGAGGAGCTGAAGGGAAGGTGAGAGACAGAAATGGCAAAGAGGACTGATGTGAATAAAGGCTGGTCCATCCTTCACGCTGAGCCCCTTTGTGCCACCTTGGCACAGTCTTGCTCCTATTGTGAGACATTTTACTTTGACAGAACGGTGGGAAATGGGATAAAGGTCACAGGGACAGGTACAGATTACTTTAAAACTTTTTCTAGTTGGTGGTTGTACTAGGAATACAGATCCTTTGTAACTATGTTTCCGAAGAAAAATATCTTTATTGGTATTTTATCTAGTAATTTCCCCTCGGTTTCATAACAGAACTAAGTTCAGGTGGCTTGGTATAACCTGACTTGATTTGATTTAGACTGGCATGGAAGGGTTAGGATCATCTCAGGGTTTTGTCATTCAGATCACACAGATCAGCAGATGTGCCTAAAGTCTTTCACTAAATTTTGAGGGAAATTTTGACACAGACAGTAAAAAAGCCAATATTTCTACAGTGCTCTTGCAGTTGTTGGTGGGGAGTCCTTACAGCTCTCAGCACAGTGAGGTGAGTAGGAACACAGCCCCTCTGCAGTCAGGCCACAAGAAGACAGATACTGAAACCCTGCTGCTTGCCCAAAGATTCCTTGGTGATGAACAGAAGGAAAGAGCTCCTACAGAAAGATGCAGAATAGAAAATATTTGTGCAAATAGAGCAGCCCCAGATACAAACGTTGACGAGTGGCTGGGTCGGCCGCAGCTCTCTCACGCTCGCTTTGGGTTTCAGCAGAGCTGCCAAAACTCAGGCTTCACAGGAGTTCCTGGGAACGTTTTCTTTGGGTTTGGTCTGTGTGGATTTTGACCCAGTAAACTGGTGAATGCTGCAAAAAAACACAAAAGGAAACCTATTCAGAGCTCTTGAGCTCCACTCATTTTCCAAAGGGAAGCTGATCCAAGATGGAAACATCATCAATATGTTGGTGCAGAGATAGAACAGACCCAGGCTCTTCTCAAAACCTCCAGAATCCAGAACATCTCCATCCTTCTGACTGAATTTTTGTGTTTACCAATAGCTGTGGACTAAAGCACACTGAATATTTTTAAGGTTCCCTGAAACAACTTCTTAACTCCATGAGGTAACTGGGTTTCTAAGCAGTCATCTTCTGAAGTGTTTTGGCAATATAGAAAGGGAATAATTATTCATTTCTTACATAAAACTCCTACACTGAATGCCTCCTGTGTGACGAGAAACACTTGTGTAATTCTATTTCGCTGATACAGTCCATTACATTTTACAAAATTTCACGAGCCACAAAAGTTATTACTTCTTATTAAGATTTTTCTTGGAGATTAGAAGATGCACTTATCCCAACTACCGGAAAAAAAATGTTCTTCAAATCATTACTACTGGGTATACTGATAGAGTAACTTTTTCTCTTTCACAGCAAATCTCTGTTTGTCAACAATGCCATTTCTGGGCAACTCAAGTGACCTATGAACTATGCAAAAAAAAACAACCCAGCAATGTGTGTGTATGCATGCATGTGATAGTAACCTTAAAGGAGATCACTGCAGTATCTGGATGCTTTCACTGTAATATCTCACTGATTAGAGCACTTGTAAATTCTTTGTTACTAGATTTTGCAGTGCGCTTAGTGTTTATGTGGGTATGAACTTCATTATGTGGAGTGAAAATGGAATAAAAGATTGGAAACAAATGCTACTGGTAAACAGCAATGTGCTGAGTTGGAGGGAAGTCTGCAAGGATTATGACAGATCCTGAATTTATTTAATTACTTTATTTGCACTATAGAAGGAAATTTTGTTTTATTTTATTTTTAACAGAGAAGCCCAGCAGGTTGAAGTAGTTAACACAATGGTTTTCATACTGCTGAGGGTTGGCAAAGCATCACCAGCTTTCCCACCCCTCTGTCTCAGGGTTCAGTTGTGTTTCACGTGCCTGCAAGGTGCTGATTTTCCAAAACAAGCTGCAAAGTGCATGTGACATCAATGGGACCTGGGAACTGAGAGACTTTATTACTTTTCTCCTTCCTGTTTCTCTGCCTCGGGCAATTGCTTTGCCTTCCTCACAAGGAAGAGTGAGAATGGAGACATCCTTTCTCCAAAGGGACTTTCGGGGTTGGAAATATGTGCAGGAAACAGTGCAATTAGACTCAACTGAGAAAACACCACAAACTAATACGTCTCAGGAAGATTCCTCCTAACCACATAATCAGCAGGGTGAAAATACTTGGAAGCCATTGAGTTTATAAAGAACTAGAGAAGACAATAGGTAACACATCAGATATGACCTGGCAATAGCTCGCCACAGCAGCGGTGCAGCTGTTTGTGATTCATGTACACAGAAGCATTTTGTGAGTTCTCAGGGAGGCAATTTTCCCTCTCGAGGTGCTATGAAAGAATTTCCTCTGGGAATAGATGCTCAGCACAGTTCTGAGGCCTTGGTTTGAGGGCTTTCTATGCAGTCACTCTCTTTTCACCTTCTCAGTACTTGAGATGCTCCACTCTCCCCTCATACCTGTCCTGACCTCCTGCACTTAGTTTCTTTATCGTTAAAGTGATTGCAGAAGTGTTCAGGATAAAGGACTGGAATAGAGATGAGGACTTATGGTATTGCACCAGTTCATGCCTGACTTTCACTGGAATGTGATTTCTACTCATTGATCAGTCTGATCAGTGTTGGCCACAAACTATGAATAAAGGGGAGGAAATTCTGTAGTGCAACAGGAGGGGAGTAGCAAATGCAGATGTACCAGCACCGTCCTGGAAAGACCTGTGTCTTTTTATTCTTCCTGCCAAAATGATTCTAAAACTTGTGCTCCAGCCCGTGCAGTTGGGTTGGAAACAGACAATGTTGCACAAGTGCTATCTAGGATCTTCCAAAACCACAGGCTTAGCAGGGATGTTTGGACTGGCCCTGGCCCCATGCTGAATGCAGGCAGGAATGGAGCCCTTTGTCATTGCTCAAGAGGGTTTAGCAGGTGCTGCCCAGGAGAACCTTCAGAAGATCAGGGACAGAGATGGGTTTTATTTCTAACCCCTCCTCCCTAAGAGAAAGGAGGCACCACAAATATCTTCCTTGCACTCTGGTGAGTGTCAGTAGGAGGGTAGATGGAGGGATGTGCTGAGAATGTGCTGAAATAGAACATTCCCCAGCAGCCTAGGCTGTGCCTCTTGCCTTTGCTAACCCCCATTCCCCATTTTGCCATTGTTTGGGATTCTGCTTTCGGGGAGGGGGGGTGGATGAAGGTACATCTTTTATTCCCTTTGTACTCTGCTTTGCACAAGGAATTGCTGTTTACTGTACTCCCTAATTTGTCTACATTACATTTATAGCATATACTGCTAATATGGTAGATGTAGTATTCACAACTGTAATACACAGCAGTTTCTTATTCTTTCCACACAGTCTTGAGTCAGAATTTTTCCACATATTCCATCTTAGAGCCATAGGTTTCAGATCAAATGCACATTGTGTTGCAAAGGTTTATCTCTAATATTAATATCACTGTGCATTTCCAAACCTGTCTGCAAGTAGAAATGACAAGCATGGCAAAAAAAGCAGATTCTGTCAAGGGCACATTGAAGTTCATGTGTGAAGATCCCTGGGATTAAGATAAAAATTCACAAATTGATAAGGATCAAACACACATTCATTTTAAGGAGTCCCAGTTTTGGATCTTTTGTGGGTTTTCCTGGTGTTAATCTGAGAATTGTTGTAGTACAGAAAATTGCTACTGTAATATGTGTGTAATGTGCATATGTGAGTTCCATGCTCTGGTCAAGCCCAGAACTAAGTGACATTTGGAATTTCCTAACATCTAATTGTCTTTCTGCTTTTAATGTTTAAACTACCATAATCTAGTGGAAAATGAGCTCCAAAGTGAGCATTTAGGCTGGACTGAGTCTCACTAAGATCCTTGGACAGGACAAATATATTTTTCCATCTCCCAGGGATGTGCTGGTCTCTGACCTGACACAGAGATGTTCCAGGACTTGCTCTGCAGTATCAATTATTTTTCTCCTGTGACCTTGAGGTCCATGAGACAGCAGCTGGGAACTTGGCATTGTCCTGTTTGGATCAGTATGTATTATGCTATTCAAACCAAAGTAACACCTGAAGGTTTCAGATAAGGTGGGTGAGCATGTGAAACAAACAGTCAAATGTTAGGAAAAAAACCCAGAAATTTCCTTGCTTCCATTTTCAGGGGAAAACTGTGAACCAAACCCTCATTTTGAAGGGAGCCAGGAGAGTTTTGCATGTGGTCTGCATGGTTTCCTCAGAGTCCTTTAAAATTTCAGCTAGGGAGATGGTTTAGCTCTCAGAGTTAACACGATCTGAAGTCAGCTGAAAATACAAGTGCTGTAGAACTCTGGAAAACAGGCTGGTGGAAATTTGCCTCAGTTTCCCAGGACCTCTGAAGAGCAGCTGGCACTTGGGGCCCTACGTGCTTGAGCTGGGACACGGCGTGCACAGGGGGAGAAGCTTCATCCTGCACACTGAAAACATGTAAAGTCTCTCTTCAGATGTAGTGTTCATCTCTGCAAACTGGTGCTGGTTTAAATGAACCACTTCAGTTACAAGAAGCTGCACTGCCAACTAAACTGCTCTGTTTTCTTCTACTGACTCTGAGAATACACAGCTCTTCAGCAGCCAGGGCAGGCTGGGGTTGGAAGGTGTTTAAAACAAATGTACACTTCAGTTGAAAGCAGTTTGCAATAACTAGATTCAATTAAAAAAAAAAAATCTAATTGTAGGCCTCCTGCCACACATTTTTTGGGCCCTATGTGCCTTGTTTCCAAGATGGTAGCACCTGGAAAAACATGCAGCTTGATTTCTGTAATAGATGTGAGCTCTGATAGTTGTGACTGCACCCCACTGCCTGCTTTGGAAGTGGAGGCAATTTTGCTGCAAGTGGATGTCTTTTATGCAAGGGAGTAAGAACACATTAGTCTATGAAAACCATTGGCCATACACAGTTTCCATGCAACAAAGTGAATAAACTAGCAGCCTCTTTCAATAGCCAAGCCAAAACTTTCTGAGCATTGTGCCAGCAAAATGCTGTTGCTTTCCCGAAGCCTGGTTCTTGACAAACTGCTCTTGCATCTATTGATTCCTTCGGGTGAAAAATGGAACAGTACTTTTTAGTACCTGCCCAAGTTTGCAACATCTGTGCAGAAAATAAATTCACTTAAGGTGAATTCAAGTTTTAACAAGATCAGACTGATTTCCTCATGAAGATTCACTTTTGCTTCACATTGTATCCTGTGGTGAAAATAGTCTCAGTTGGTCTGAGACCTCTACTCAAAGCTTAAAGCCAAATCAAGTGCAAAAAGAAGTTAATTTGTACATGTGTAATACTGTTGGATTGGGGCTTTCTTGTTTGTTTGGATGGTTTGGGTTGGGCTTTCTGTTGGTTTGGTTTTTTGGGTTTTGTTTTTTTGTGTTTTGGTTTGGGGTTGTTTCTTGTTTGGTTTTTGATTTGTTGAGAACCATTCTGCATTTCCTGCTTCTGGTGGCAGTAAAGGCAGAGGGGATGACATGAGACAGCTGAGCAGCTCCTCTGTGTACAGGGGAGGGACAATGTTCCTGCTGGGGCACGACAGGCCAAAGGAGTCTCAGGAGCCGTTCCTGCAGCAGTGTGTCTGCAGCTGTCCTCCACGGGAAATCAGTGCAATATTCACATTCTTATTCATTCCACACCCCCTCCACAACCTCCCCACTGTGGTAATTAAACTGGATGATTAATAAATGACGAGCACAGGATGACCAGGGGCAGCGCTTCACCGGCAGGAACAAGGAGCACCAAAGACTCTGCGAGCAACGAGCAGTAACCGTCAGACCCCAGGCAGCTTTCCCACCAAGCTCTGCCAATACTCCTCAGTCCTGATTTACAGCACTCCCCTCTGAGCTTCGTCTGCTCCAGAAACTGTCAGTGGTGTGAAACAGCTTTAGGAGTTTTTGCAGGTGGACTCCTCTCCACTCAGGGCTGATCTGAAGTCTCAACGTGTCTCCAGACTGTCACATTAAAAGGCAGAGGGGGTGAAAGCCAACACATGGTGCAGGAAATTATCCTGCTCTCCACTTTGCCATAAGCTTCCCAAGCAGGTCTGGATAAGCTTTGTCATCTCACTGTCTAAATTCTTTATCTGTAGCCCAGGGATGGGAAGAGCTGTATTACCTACCTGCTGCATAGCAGGGAGTGTGCTGGTTAATTACTGAATGTTTACAGAGCAGGGTCAGCAGGGAGAATGCTACAGGATAGCTGAACATGAGCATGAAGTCACAAAAGATAGCTGCACTTACCCTCCCTCACACAGCACGGTGATATTTTATCTACATTTTATTTCGAGCCACATTCTCCAAAAGCTGAAAATACTTAGTGTCTGCTTAAAAGAAATATTTCAAAGAACACATGCTGGTTTGGGTCGTTTCCCACTGTGCATAGCACCTGCACACAACTGACACTGGTGAGTTCTTTGCTTTAATAGAAAAGGTAAAATGAAGTGTTACTTCTCTTTAGGCTCTGTTAAAGGGAACACTATTAAAAATACTTGTTCCCTGGCCAACTTTCCCCCCCTTTTTTTTT
>VYZU01024817.1:0-29921 GCA_013401355.1 Ceyx cyanopectus | reverse complement strand
AAAGCATATTTTTTAAGTCTTTAGTGCTCCAGAGTTAATTTTAAAATCAGTGTGTTACAGGGGGAGGGGGAAGGTGGAAAAATGGTAGATTTTGGACATGTTGATTTCCTATTCCCATGCAATGTAACTTGTTGCAATTGTTCTGTGTTTTACAATACTTTATAAAATAAAATAGAAAAATGTAATAGAAAAAATTGAAACTACCTTATGCTTGTTTTACATATATCACAGTTCTTTACAGTAATATTTTCATTTCAGGCAATACAAAACCCCAATGATATCCAGCTGCAAGAAAAAGCATGGAATTCAGTGTGTCCTCTGGTTGTAAGGCTGAAACGCTTTTATGAGTTCTCACTCAGATTAGGTGAGCCCTATTTAATATGTCTGTTTATTAGGCTACTTTATGTATAAAGAAATAGGAAATGTCTTTTTCCACAGGGATTTAAAGGATTATTGTTCTTTCCATTTGATATCAACAGACATTTGACTGCAATTGCATTTAGCAAAGAATGTTTTTAATCTTAATTTAATATTGAAATTATCATAGTTCATTTCTTTGTCACTTAAATCTGTATTATCTAAATAGAGGAGAAGCAAAGAACATGATAAAATAGTTTTTCTTTGGTGCTGGCCACTCTTCTAGACTTTACCATTCCATATTGTACTAATGCAATTTATTTTTTGTAATTGGATCCTTGCTTCTTGGATATAAATAAACTCTCACAGAGTGAAAATACAAAGTTGGGCATGTTTTACACTGACCAAAAAAAAATTACATAATTACTCCTTGAATTAGGACTTTGGAAGAGAAACAGTTTGCAAAAATAGATGTGTGAAGTGGGAGAGCTCCCAGTGCAAGAAAGCTCTTCTGAAACATCCTGATGACTGAATCTTTCACTTTTTGAGTTACACAAGTAGTTTTAGCCCCAGGAGCTGAACTACATTGCTGTTGATGCCCAAGAGCACACTTACAGTAAGAGATGGCAGAGTACTCTCTCTGCTGAGCTGATGCCTAACTGAGGAAGATAAGGAGAAAGAGTTGAATATCTGAATGCAAGAAAAATGCTTTATCTAAAATTGTCAATAGGCGACCCAGATAAAGGGGGATAAAAAGGGTAAATAGCTCAGAGATACAAAATGGAGAGAAAATGGCAGAGTGGTCTCTTTGACTAATGTTTCTCACCTTAGAACAGTAAGAAAACGGATTTTGGAGGGTTCCTTCCCTTCAAACAATATATATTTAGATACTTGCTTAAAACTTTGTCATAATGTGGAATGTATAGAATTCTTCCTTCTGATTTTTATTCAGAGAAAGCCCTGCAGAGCTTACTGGAGACCTTGACGTGCCCACCTTACACTCCAACTCAGCACCTGGAACGGGAACAGGCTCTAGCAAAAGAATTTGCAGAAATCTTACATTTCACTCTTCGTTTTGATGAACTTAAGGTTAATAATTTTTAAAGCATGCTAATCTTTGCCACGTATTTTGACCCAAAGCTGATTATTACCTCTTTGTCTTCCTCAAAGATGAGAAACCCAGCCATTCAGAATGACTTCAGTTATTACAGGCGGACAATAAGTCGCAATAGGATAAACAACATGCATGTAAGTAAATCAAAGCTGATCTGCTGTTCACACAGAAGTGTTTATCAATATGTATTTATACTGTTTGTGGGAATGTTTTTCCTTTGGATTCTCTAGCTGTCATGTTCTCTCCTTCACACAGAGAGTTAATCAGCACTCCGGATGAAGTGATTTCAGTGGAACTATTCATGCAGCAATCTGCTTGCTGACATGAGCATGTACTGTGTCTTTTTCTTGCTGCCAGCAAGATCTTAAAAGAATTTTACTGACTATTTTTTCTCATGTTTTCACCAGCTAGACATTGAGAATGAAGTAAACAATGAAATGGCCAATAGGATGTCCCTGTTTTACGCAGAAGCCACACCAATGCTGAAAACACTCAGTAATGCAACTACAAACTTTGTGTCAGAAGTAGGTAATGGGCAAGAAAAGCTCTAACACAGATACTTTTAATTTTAATTTTACAAGATGCTTTACTGAACATTGGCTGTTTTTAACCCTTCTAGAACAAAACCTTGCCCATTGAAAATACAACGGACTGTCTAAGTACAATGGCTAGTGTATGTAAAGTCATGTTGGAAACTCCGTAAGTTTCACCTTAAATCTTGCTTTTCTTGTATGAGGGAATTTGTATTGTAAGGAGCCATCTGGGTTTACCATAGGGTTTCTTTTCCAAATGAATTCCTGTGTGTTTGCCTTGTTAACCACTTTTGCATAAAAAGCATGACCTGCTGTTAGAAAGTCTTGCCTTCTGTTTTAACCACCTTATGATATTTTTCATCAGTCAGCATGGACTTTTGTTAGGGAGAGCTTACATGCTCAGCCTGTATTCCAACAAAAGGTTACAATACAAGTATAATCTTAAGTGCACTGGCTTCAGTGTCTGTATCTTGTCTAACCAGGTCCATAGGCCAACTACCATCTCTTGATTGCCCATGCTGCCATGTTTGTAGCACACAGGGGCAATATTTTAGCTTTCCAAGTAATGCTTTTGCAAAATATACACAGGGACTGTTTTGAGGGTCATTTTGAGTAGATCTTTTTTGGATGCAGATATCTTATTCTGGATACGAGAGGGTTCAGCTGTATAGAAACTGTACAATTGCATTCCTAGCATAGGTATGGCCACCAGGGTTGCTGTTGTTTAGCTATGAAGTTAGTTCAGTAGATTTGGAGTTAGAGGTCTCTTTGACTAGAAAACACAAGGTATAGTCAAGGTTGTCTTTCTGTCTTTGAATCATTTGTTCATGGGGACACATAAAGGGTAGAACTGCTGAGGTTACTGTGTTTGATGATGANAGTGAAAATACAAAGTTGGGCATGTTTTACACTGACCAAAAAAAAATTACATAATTACTCCTTGAATTAGGACTTTGGAAGAGAAACAGTTTGCAAAAATAGATGTGTGAAGTGGGAGAGCTCCCAGTGCAAGAAAGCTCTTCTGAAACATCCTGATGACTGAATCTTTCACTTTTTGAGTTACACAAGTAGTTTTAGCCCCAGGAGCTGAACTACATTGCTGTTGATGCCCAAGAGCACACTTACAGTAAGAGATGGCAGAGTACTCTCTCTGCTGAGCTGATGCCTAACTGAGGAAGATAAGGAGAAAGAGTTGAATATCTGAATGCAAGAAAAATGCTTTATCTAAAATTGTCAATAGGCGACCCAGATAAAGGGGGATAAAAAGGGTAAATAGCTCAGAGATACAAAATGGAGAGAAAATGGCAGAGTGGTCTCTTTGACTAATGTTTCTCACCTTAGAACAGTAAGAAAACGGATTTTGGAGGGTTCCTTCCCTTCAAACAATATATATTTAGATACTTGCTTAAAACTTTGTCATAATGTGGAATGTATAGAATTCTTCCTTCTGATTTTTATTCAGAGAAAGCCCTGCAGAGCTTACTGGAGACCTTGACGTGCCCACCTTACACTCCAACTCAGCACCTGGAACGGGAACAGGCTCTAGCAAAAGAATTTGCAGAAATCTTACATTTCACTCTTCGTTTTGATGAACTTAAGGTTAATAATTTTTAAAGCATGCTAATCTTTGCCACGTATTTTGACCCAAAGCTGATTATTACCTCTTTGTCTTCCTCAAAGATGAGAAACCCAGCCATTCAGAATGACTTCAGTTATTACAGGCGGACAATAAGTCGCAATAGGATAAACAACATGCATGTAAGTAAATCAAAGCTGATCTGCTGTTCACACAGAAGTGTTTATCAATATGTATTTATACTGTTTGTGGGAATGTTTTTCCTTTGGATTCTCTAGCTGTCATGTTCTCTCCTTCACACAGAGAGTTAATCAGCACTCCGGATGAAGTGATTTCAGTGGAACTATTCATGCAGCAATCTGCTTGCTGACATGAGCATGTACTGTGTCTTTTTCTTGCTGCCAGCAAGATCTTAAAAGAATTTTACTGACTATTTTTTCTCATGTTTTCACCAGCTAGACATTGAGAATGAAGTAAACAATGAAATGGCCAATAGGATGTCCCTGTTTTACGCAGAAGCCACACCAATGCTGAAAACACTCAGTAATGCAACTACAAACTTTGTGTCAGAAGTAGGTAATGGGCAAGAAAAGCTCTAACACAGATACTTTTAATTTTAATTTTACAAGATGCTTTACTGAACATTGGCTGTTTTTAACCCTTCTAGAACAAAACCTTGCCCATTGAAAATACAACGGACTGTCTAAGTACAATGGCTAGTGTATGTAAAGTCATGTTGGAAACTCCGTAAGTTTCACCTTAAATCTTGCTTTTCTTGTATGAGGGAATTTGTATTGTAAGGAGCCATCTGGGTTTACCATAGGGTTTCTTTTCCAAATGAATTCCTGTGTGTTTGCCTTGTTAACCACTTTTGCATAAAAAGCATGACCTGCTGTTAGAAAGTCTTGCCTTCTGTTTTAACCACCTTATGATATTTTTCATCAGTCAGCATGGACTTTTGTTAGGGAGAGCTTACATGCTCAGCCTGTATTCCAACAAAAGGTTACAATACAAGTATAATCTTAAGTGCACTGGCTTCAGTGTCTGTATCTTGTCTAACCAGGTCCATAGGCCAACTACCATCTCTTGATTGCCCATGCTGCCATGTTTGTAGCACACAGGGGCAATATTTTAGCTTTCCAAGTAATGCTTTTGCAAAATATACACAGGGACTGTTTTGAGGGTCATTTTGAGTAGATCTTTTTTGGATGCAGATATCTTATTCTGGATACGAGAGGGTTCAGCTGTATAGAAACTGTACAATTGCATTCCTAGCATAGGTATGGCCACCAGGGTTGCTGTTGTTTAGCTATGAAGTTAGTTCAGTAGATTTGGAGTTAGAGGTCTCTTTGACTAGAAAACACAAGGTATAGTCAAGGTTGTCTTTCTGTCTTTGAATCATTTGTTCATGGGGACACATAAAGGGTAGAACTGCTGAGGTTACTGTGTTTGATGATGAAAATTCTGGAGAAGTGTACATAGGAGGTGGGATTTCTCTCACAATCCCAGGACATCATAGAAGTAGTAATTGAAAGGTAACCTTATGTGTCAGCTCATTTTTTGGCAAAAATACAGAAAGTTGTGAGTAATGTACAGAGGATTGTCTCATACTTACTTTTAATTGTGGGATAGTCAAGCATTTTCACATCAAAATGTCTGCATCTTTTAAATCTCTTCAAGTTATGATGCTGTGTAAGAATAAAACTTGGAAGCTATTGTAAACTAAGAGGTAGGGTAGCACAGATTTTAGTATTTTTTATTATGTGTTTAAGTGGAAAAATAAGTTTTATAAATAAAATTGATTCACAGCAGTAGACAAATCTATGTATTATAAAAGTAATATTTGTTAGAAATATTGTTATAATTTCTATTTTTCTCTACTATAATTCATTTTTCTATTCCTGATGATGGTTTCAGGGATTAGAGCCACTAGGAGCTGTATTACCTGTGCCATCCATATTCTTATTTTGGAATTGAAACGTCAGAAGAACTCCTCTCTGGAATTAGTTCAGTCCAGTTCTGTCCAGTAGGTCATCCACTGTATCTCCACACTGTAGATGCTCAGTGAACCTGGGCTGTTGAAGTTGCCTATGAACTTAGGAGAGAGCAAGCAATGCCTGTGATCCACCTAGGTACAGCCCCAGACTTACTAGCTGCAAAAATTAGATCCCACTAATTTGTTTACTATATTTCAAACTAGTATTTTAAGGAGCAGCTTTTCTTTGAGGTCCTGTTAGGTTTATTTTCTAAGCTTAAACAGAAGTATGATCAGTGTCCATCATATTTCATAGAATCACAGATGTTAGGGGTTGGAAGGGACCTAGAAGATCATCTAGTCCAACCCCCCTGCCAGAGCAGGGGCACCTAGACCAAGTCACCCAGGAACAGATCCAGGTGGGTCTGGAATGTCTCCAGAGCAGGAGACATATTTCATGAACTGTGGAAGTCTCTGTGAAGCCATCATCATAGGCATTTTGCTAAAGTGAGGATCTGAAGGGGTACTGGAAGGGGTTTACAGTTTTCAGTTTTCTTTCAACCATTCTTCTAAATTGAGAGGGACTCATGCAATTCAAAGATCTTAAAAATCTTGCTAAAATACATCTTTGACCTCAAAATACAGTTTTAGTTATGATTTCGTGTGCTCATAGTTCAATTAAAAAGTTGTTCAGTAAGAAGTCACAATTGTTTATTCCTTTTATTCTGTTTTCCAGAGAGTACAGGAGTAGATTCACCAGTGAAGAGACCCTCATGTTCTGCATGCGTGTCATGGTGGGAGTTATTATTCTTTATGATCATGTTCATCCTGTGGGAGCTTTCTCAAAGACATCAAAGATTGATGTAAGAGTGACTTTGGTTTGAGAATACCACTCTGCAGCTTTTATTGAGCACAAGCTTACAATTTTGTATAAAACATTTTAATTACTTTCGAGTGGCAAATTTAGAATTTCTCTTTACCTGCATACTTTTAATATATCAACTTGTTTGAAATTAAAATAAGGATCAGTCTTTCTTATTTTGTACCTTATTCCAGACAGAGATAGACATTTGTTCTAGTTAGCTCTGCTTTCCTGCCAACTGTATGGTTACACTAAAATAATTTTGTACTATATCTACCCTGGAGCAAGTTTTATGGTCATAACTTTTTATTAATTAATTAATTTATGCTAAAGTGTTAATCTCTGGCAGTAAATAAACACATATTCAACACTGCCTCTGCTTTGTCTGAGATCTGAAGTAGCAAAACCAAAATGTTATCATTTCATGTTGATACTGAGCCATCAGTTGGAGCATTGGCATGACCAGTCACAGGGAAATCAACTTTATTTTATCATTTTATATATTGCCAACACACACAAAAAAGTTCTCTTTTTTGCAAACCTAAATGTCATGCTCTGTGTCTCTCAGCAGACAGAAGCTGTAGTTCATGAAAATAAAATGCTAAATCTTTCCCTTTACAAGAAAGCCTACTATTTTGTAGAAGAAAAGAACAAAAAATCATTACTGGTCCATGACATTGAATCTTTGTTAGCATTTTTCATCTGCAGATACCAGTATTTTACAACTACACCATCTCCTCTTTTGACTCTGTTTTACAGAGGGAAAGATATGTCTCAAATTGGTGAATTGATTTGTTCAAGGTCATGCAGCAGATAGAGCCTGGGAGTTGAATGCAGACTTCCTGACTGTTAATTCAGTCTCTTGCCTACAGAGAAAACACAAGTAAAAATTTGATAAGGACCAAATATATAATGTGTGTGCTTTGTTTCTCACATTTATCCTAAAGCCTAAAACAATTATTTTTTTTCCAAACTAGGCATTTTTTGGGAGCCATTCAAAGAGAAATTCAGGGACAGTACAACAAATTAACCTTTCCATACTCTTTGAACATTGGAGACTTTATTTTCTAGCTGTTAATTACAGGTTCCTAGATGTCCAAAAGCTTCTCTTTTTTGACTATTTTAGGGATTCTGTTTCTAACAAAATGGAACACAAGGGTTTGAATTTTTAACCCCTTTGAGTTTATCATCAGATGGGACATGTAAACCTGTATTGAATGTCTGATAGTCTTGAATTAATTCAGGAAAAGCAACTGTCACTTCAAAACATGTGCTGCTACCCCAGTAATTTCATCTGATCTATTTAATAGAATCATATAATGTTAGGGATTGGAAGGGACCTAGAAGATCATCTAGTCCAACCCCCTGCCAGAGCAGGGGCACCTAGACCAAGTCACCCAGGAACACAGCCAGACAGGTCTGGAGTGTCTCCAGAGCAGGAGACTCCACAACCTCCCTGGGCAGCCCCTGCCAGGCTCTGCCACCCTCACTGGGAACAAGTTTTTCCTTGTGTTTCCCCTCAACCTCTTGTGCTCCAACTGACTCCCATTGCCTCTTGTCCTGTCACTGGATGGCACTGAGCAGAGTCTGGCTCCATCCTCCCTACACTCACCCTGAACATATTGATAGACATTGATGAGGTCCCCCCTCAGTCTCCTACAGGTTCAAGAGCCCCAGCTCTCTCAGCCTCTCCTCAGCAGGGAGATGCTCCACTCCTTTCAGCATCCTGGTGCCCTGTGCTAGACTCTCTCCAGCAAATCTCTATCTTTTCTGAACTGGGGTGCCCAGCACTGGACACGGTATTCCAGATGGGGCCTCACCAGTGCAGAGTAGAGGGGGAGAAGAACCTCCCTTGAGCTGCTGGCCACACTTCTCCTAATGCATCCCAGGATCCATTGGCCTGCTTGGCCAATGCAAGGGCGCATTGTTGGCTCATGGTCACCCCCTGTCCACCAGGACCCCCAGGTCTCATTCTCCAGAGCTGCTCTCCAACAGATCAGCCCCCAGCCTGTACTGATCCATGGGGTTGTTCCTCCCCAGATGAAGGACTCTACACTTGCTCTTGTTGCAGTAAATGTCTCCCTGCCCAGCTCTCCAGCCTGTCCAGGTCTCTCTGGATGGCAGCACAGCCTGCTGCTGTGTCAGCCACTCCTCCCACTTTGGTGTCAGCAGCAAACTTGCTGAGGGTCACTCTGTCCCCTCGTCCCTTTGCAAAGTTATTTGCATGTTCCAAGTAAAAAAGAGCCAACTGAGCAGTGATCAGTGACTGTTAGGTGGATCATTGTGCAGGAGGCTGAGCTACATTTGGTAAATACATGGACCTTGACTTCAGTTAAGTATTTCATCATCCACTTCCATAAAAAGGCAGAGGTGCTCTTTATCTACAAAAAAAGAAAAAATATAGCACTCTAATGTGACTTGGAAAATTAGAGCATTCAAATATTGAGACTACTGTGTCTTTATCTGTCATTTTAAATGAGATGGAAATAATCTAGATTAATTCCTGGATAGTGATCAAATGTCTTCAGAGCAATGGGAAGAAGTAGATACTTCTGGAGGCCAATTCATTACATTTGAAAGTGTATTCTGAATATGTTAGGTGAATTTCTAAGAAGAAGAAGAATATATATCCCTCTGTAGACAGGAGGTCTGTTTAGTGGGACTGATGACATCTGTCTCTGCTCTCTCTGCTTTGTTTTCCCTGTTGTAATTTTGGACAGAGTTTCAGCCTGTTTTTTAGTCTCCATGAAGATGTTTGTTCAGTGTGGTGTTTAAAATTAGCATAATGGACTTCTTATCTCAAATTAAATTTATAACTACTAGTTGTGAAACAAAACGTCACCAGTCAGGCTTACAACTAAAAATACTGAATACTGAAATTTAATTCCTTAAGCATAAAAAATAAAAGAGATTAAACGTCTCTTCTGATAGTTACTAAGAGCAATGACATGGAACTCTCTTCCAAAATCTCTTTTTTTAGCTTATATCAGCTGTTTTTGATATTTTTTTTAAGTTGGAATTGGATAAATCACATGCAAATTAAAATATATACACATATGTATATTTTTCTATCTACTAATCTTATTAAAGTAGATGTTTTCTCAAAAGTTATGGCTTTAACTTAATTTTTAAATAAGTTATAATGTTCTTATTTTGCCATATAAAGCAGCATTAACACTCTGTAGGAAAAAAACACTTGTCTTTGGTGAAGTTTTTCCTTGTGTTCATCTTGTGCAATTAATATATTATTGTTCAATAGTGACATGCTTCTGTTCCCAGATGAAGGGATGCATAAAAGTTTTAAAGGAACAACCACCTGACACTGTGGAAGGACTTCTCAATGCTCTCAGGTATGTGTGAAAAAAATTTATTCAGCCTTAAAAAATTCCTCTTTATTTTTCTCCCAAACTCTTTATATTTAAGACTTCACCTTAGGAGCTCCATTTATTAAGCAAAAATGTCCTTTCAGGTTTGCCTTCATCACCTGGGGTTTTCTTAAGTACAATTAATTTATTTGAATTCCATTTCAGTTTGATAAGCAATGACTGTTAATACTGGAAGTCATAATATTTTTGAGATACACAGTTGGGTTTGTTGGGTTTTTTTTATGTTTGTTTGTTTTCTTAATGGTACAACTGAAGCTGGGAAGGGGCTCTTAGTACCAACTTTTTCAGAGCTTTATCAACCTCTTTAGCTGTTGAATGCTTAGATAGAGTGAGAACTACACCACCTCCATATTTTCTTTTGAATTAAAATTGATGTGGAGTTAAATCCTATAGGTTTCAGGTTTTGAGCTTATGTGGTAATAGATCTCCCTACAAACATAAGCAGTGAAGATTGCTTGGGTTGAAATGGAAAAAAAAAAATTATACTAAAGCCCTTCAGTCCTCCCCACGACATTTAAGAAAGCTGCTTAAAATTAGGCTTATAGATTATGCCAAAATTCAATCTAGAGTCCTAAATCCTTTTATTATTTACCCTATTTCTTATGTCTTTCTATGATTTTATTTCTTCTGAGGCTTTTAACTGGAAAAAAAAAAAAGAGCTAAGTTCAACCCAAAATTATGACAGCATCCTAGACAGATGTCAAGCAGTATTTAGCCAGGATTTAGCCACAGTTCTCCGCACCTATTGTCAGGGAAAAAATTACTACAAGGGATATTTAAGATAAAGAGTACCTGACTATTAACAGTTAAATTCCAGTGATCAGTGACTAGAGGGACATATAAATTCCTCCTTTGTGTAACTGAACTGCACTGGTTTCAAAAGCAGGCACTGATGTTTTCAGGCTTTTCTGATCCTTGTTCATTTTATAAAATATTGTTCTAACTTGCAATTTCTAGGTTCACTACAAAACACCTGAATGATGAATCTACTTCCAAACAAATTCGAGCTATGCTGCAGTAGTATCCTGAGACAAATAGATGTTTGTATTGATCACAGAAGATGTGTATGTTTACATAATTTAATACAGTTTGATGTTAATACTTGTGTGGATTTACATAACCATTTTCTTCATGTTACTAAAATATACAAATCTGTTTATAACCTGACTGACTTTATATAGTGCAACCTAAGTTTTTATGCTAGCCTTTATCTTTTGACTTTCAAAATACTTTTTTACTTAGATACTTCAGCTACTACAGTTTATCTGTGCATTTTAATCCTTAAACACCTTCTCTGTGAGAGAAGTAAGAAGTAATGAAGACAAAATGGAAGTCAAATAAACTGAAATGTCAAAGATACCACACAAAAGGAACTATAAAGTAGGAGAAATTTAATATAAGAGAAAGTAAAAATTATAGGATATGTTTTAAGAACATGTGCACAGGTTTTTTTGTCAGTTGGTTTTAGGATCTCATCAAACTTGTATGAATAGAAGAATACCTGAATGGTCATCACTCATAAAATATAGTCTTTCCTGTATTAAGTGGATATCTACCTAATTTTAAGTATTGTCTCCTGGCTAACATCCAAAAATGTATTGCAAAGAGGTCATTTTACCTTTTTATTAAGTATAATCTGTACCTTTCAGCAATTCAGGAAACTCATATCCTTTTTTAGATTCAATATAAATAAAAAGAGCATTGCTACATTTTGAAAATCCTGCATAATTATATTAGATTTAAAAAGTAAAGGGAAAATACTAATGCCTTGACTTAATTAGAAAGGGTTTTTTAGTGTAAATATATCATGATGTCTGTTCTTTCTCAGACAGCTCTACATGGTAAGTATGATTTTTTGCTGATATAAACTGGTATGAAGCAGAACACTCTTCTGTAGCAGCAAACTTCCCTAATATCATATTGGCCTCATCAAAGTAGGGATGATCTAAATCAATATTAAGAGCTGAGCTCTTCTTAGGTACTTCATCAAGCTCTGTGGGAGCTTCATCATTCATTAGATGATTCAGAGTCAACACAGAAATCTTGTATCAGCTCACTGCTCTTCCTTGGTTTTTGAGATGTGACTGATGCTTCAAGGAGTTGAGTTCCTTGCTGAGTTGTTTGTTCTTACTGTCTAGTAATTCTTCCAGTAAATGGAACAGAAATACTTTGCCAAAAGGAGCAAAGTGCTCATTCTCTGTTAAGTGTGTCTTCTGGGTGGTCTGCAGTTGCTGTACATATTCTTGCAGAGGTCATGTTCTGAAAATGTGTTCAATTTTGTGTACTTTGCTTGCATGTATGTGTGAAAACTCCAGTTCTTGTGCACAGATTCAGATTTGTATTTGCTTATTGCTGTGTATATAAATCAGAGTTTGTGTGCTCTCACTGGAATTTTCATGTATATCACTTCTAAAAACATTTACCTTAAGACTTTGAAGAAGCATTTGGTCTGCTGAAACTCAGCTGCACTCTGACAAATTGAGTCATGGAACTCAGTCCTTAAACAGTGTTGATATGATAAATTCTTTGGAGTAGGGATAGCCTTAGAGTTTATTTCTGAGCAGAATAACCACTATGAGGTTTCTCAAGCCTTATCAGAACCCATAGGTGCCAACATTCTGTGTGCTGTGATACTGCACAGCACCACAACTCCAGAGTCCATGTCACACATCTGCAGCTGTAGCAGCAGATCCCAGTGGTGGTGTTGGGAACAGAGTTAGAAATCACACTAGTTTGGTTTCCTTTTCCTGGAAGCAGTGATCACACTGCTTTTCCACAGTAGTATTTCACAGTAGTGTAGCCACTGTTTACAAGCTCCATTTTTAATGGGGGGACATTTGAAAATATCTGTTGGGGCAATCCTGCTTTGTTCATAGTCACAGTTAGGTGAATCCAGGTGGATGACAGGTCATTCTGTTGAGCTTTGGTAACTGAAGTTAAAACATGCTTACCTGCAATTATTTGTCAAACAATGAAGTCTTACCTTTAAGTAGCCCAGAGAAAAGCTATTTGTCATTTGTATAATAAAAATGTAAACCTTAAAGCATTCTGTGAGTTGTCGTGCTGTTTCAGTCACTGAATTTTTTTGCTTGATTTGATGTTTTTGTACAGAAGTTTGTTTGAAATAATAAAAAGTTTGGTACAGTAATCATTGGACTGTCTATATTTAAAGAAAACATAAACAGGTGGAGAAATACCTCATTTAAAGTTTCAGATCTGAGGTCTAGTAGGTTTGTCTTTATGTAGGTTCACCTTTATAGATCCAGTTTACAGTTTATTTTAAAAGCATTTAAATTGTTTCACTTCTATGCCACAAAAATACAACCTTATGTCACTTAATTCCTGTTTTTTTCTGATGGTTGTTGGCACTTGGCATTCATCCTGACCAGGGGAAAATTTTGATACTGCTTTACAAAGTAGAGGGCATGAATCTCTGACTTATATCTTCACATTAGTCATCCTAGGATATGGTGGCCATCTCAGGTTGCAATTATAATAATGTCACCACAGAATGATCCATTTAATCTTGCAATAAGTGCAAATAAATTGCTCTCAGAACTAGAGCTATATAGTCTAATGGTCAAAGTTGTTGAATTTTGTCAGTGTTTCTTCTTACTTTGGCTCATTATGTTAGAATACATGTTTGTAGTATGATAAGTATTTAAGCCTTGTAATGACATTTCATAAATTGTATAACTGAGTGTGACTAGTTCTGGTTAGAACAGCCCTAAAAATTTGCTTGTTTTTTGGTGGAAGAAAATACTATTTTACGGTGATATATATTTTAAAAACTAGAATTTGCTGCTGAAAACAAATGGATGTGTTTGAAAGGTATTTTTTGACTTCTAAGCTTTCTGCTTTTACTAAGTTGCTGTCATGAAGGGTAAGCCTAAGATTACACTTACTGGTATGTCATGGACCACATCACTCAGATAAATTAATGTTTGTCATGTTTACAAAAATCTACAAAACAATGTCTTCTCTGTGTTGCTTTCTGTATTGTATTTCAGCTACATTTAAACTGGAAGTAAGACATAAATAGTATATAAGATGACTTGTTATATTTACTATACTAACTATCTGGTGTACCAACAACTCATCCCAATTTTATACCATCTGCAAAATTCCTAATAGAGCATTCTCTCCCAACCTCTGGGTCATTAGTGAAGATGTTAAACAGTATTGGTCCCAGTGTCAACCACTGGGCTATGCCACTGGTGACTGGCCTCTACATGGGCTGCTAATCACAATCTGTTGGAGCCTGACAGTTGAGCCAGTTTTTAGTAAATATCACTGTCTGATTATCTCATTTATATTTCAGCAGTTTGTCTGTGAGGATGTTACAGGAGGGAGTGTCCAAAGCCTTGCTAAAGCCAAGAGAAACAAGCCAACCAGGTCCCTCAGCATTTGTGGTGCATCCCATCATGTCCCTTAGACTTGTGTATGTCCAGTTTGCTTAAATATTCCCTAACTTGATCCTTCTCCTTCAAGAATAAGTCTTCCTTGCTCCAGACCTTCTGATCTCAGGGGCCTGGGATTCCTGAAGATAACTCTTCAGGAGTTAAAGACTGTGTCAAAGCAAGCACTGAGGTCCTTGACACTAGATTTAACTTCAGAAGGGCTTTGACTTTGCTAGGCCCAACTGTGCATGCCCAGACAGGGTCTTTATATTCTTCCTGCATCTCTTGTTCCTGCTCCCACTTTCTGCATGTTGCTTCCTTAGATTTAGAGTCTGCTCAGGAGCTCTGTGTCATCCATTCAGGCCTCCTGCCATCTTTATACTTGTCTTTGTGTCTATCAGGAAGGAGTGTTCTTGAGTTTGGAGGAGGTGATCCATGAAAATAAGTTAGCTCTCCTGAGCTCCTTTCCAGGCTGTATCCCGTGCAGTTCTTCCATCCAGATCCCTGAACGAGCCAAATTAAACTTCCCAAGTGAATTTTACTCATTCTGATGAAAAAGCCAATATCTAGTATTTTAACTTACTAGTCTGTAATGATTCCTGGTACAGACTACTCAAGGTGAGTTCCTGACTGCCACAAAATCCAAATTCTGAAAACTCAGAATTTTCTTTCACACCAGTTTGAGATGAGTGTAACTCAGCTGATTTCAATAGAGCTGTTTCTGATTGACACAAGTGTAAATGATACCCTCTGTCTTCTCTCAGTCATGGCCTTTGACCTGAGTTGCTTATTACTGAACAAATGGAGTCTTCTGCTAGTGCAGATCAATGGTGTAACATGAGAATCTTACAGAGATCTCTTGTGCTTGACTGCTTTGAAATTAAAACTAAAATGAACAGTGCAGTAGGTGTTCTAGAAAATCCATAAGTATATAGTTAAAAAGTAGACCAACCAAGCACTAATCCCTAGTTTAAGAGGAAGATCTATCATAAATATTTCAACAGATCTTAATCTGGGGTCTCTCTGGAATTAATATAACTCTCTTGTCTTGGATATTTGTGCCGTTGACAATTAAATAGTTAGACTTGTGTATTAAGCACTTGATGTTTAAAAATTGCTAACAGAACCTAAAGGTTAGAATAGTTGTATGTGGTTTGGATCAAAATTGCTATTACAGCTTGTGAGTGTTCTCATTCCAATTGTGGATCCACTTTTTAGTGCCTTCTGCTCTTGCAAATGGAGTCTTCCCAGTGAATTCAGAGAGGTAGAAACTGAACTTCATCTTGGTAACATTTCTCAGAAGGTTATTGAGCAAAGTGATTAATGCTGTGTTTTCAACATTATTCATATTTGTCAATTTCAGATACATTTCTAAATCAAATGCAATGGGTTTATAGTATTTAAATTTTTTTTCTGCTAGGATATTCTGTGCAGTTTCTATTTGTGTCTTTATAAATTCATAATAAAGAAACGTCTGACAGTTGAAATATGATAGTTCCATGTCTTTGATTTAGTTNTCCTAGGATATGGTGGCCATCTCAGGTTGCAATTATAATAATGTCACCACAGAATGATCCATTTAATCTTGCAATAAGTGCAAATAAATTGCTCTCAGAACTAGAGCTATATAGTCTAATGGTCAAAGTTGTTGAATTTTGTCAGTGTTTCTTCTTACTTTGGCTCATTATGTTAGAATACATGTTTGTAGTATGATAAGTATTTAAGCCTTGTAATGACATTTCATAAATTGTATAACTGAGTGTGACTAGTTCTGGTTAGAACAGCCCTAAAAATTTGCTTGTTTTTTGGTGGAAGAAAATACTATTTTACGGTGATATATATTTTAAAAACTAGAATTTGCTGCTGAAAACAAATGGATGTGTTTGAAAGGTATTTTTTGACTTCTAAGCTTTCTGCTTTTACTAAGTTGCTGTCATGAAGGGTAAGCCTAAGATTACACTTACTGGTATGTCATGGACCACATCACTCAGATAAATTAATGTTTGTCATGTTTACAAAAATCTACAAAACAATGTCTTCTCTGTGTTGCTTTCTGTATTGTATTTCAGCTACATTTAAACTGGAAGTAAGACATAAATAGTATATAAGATGACTTGTTATATTTACTATACTAACTATCTGGTGTACCAACAACTCATCCCAATTTTATACCATCTGCAAAATTCCTAATAGAGCATTCTCTCCCAACCTCTGGGTCATTAGTGAAGATGTTAAACAGTATTGGTCCCAGTGTCAACCACTGGGCTATGCCACTGGTGACTGGCCTCTACATGGGCTGCTAATCACAATCTGTTGGAGCCTGACAGTTGAGCCAGTTTTTAGTAAATATCACTGTCTGATTATCTCATTTATATTTCAGCAGTTTGTCTGTGAGGATGTTACAGGAGGGAGTGTCCAAAGCCTTGCTAAAGCCAAGAGAAACAAGCCAACCAGGTCCCTCAGCATTTGTGGTGCATCCCATCATGTCCCTTAGACTTGTGTATGTCCAGTTTGCTTAAATATTCCCTAACTTGATCCTTCTCCTTCAAGAATAAGTCTTCCTTGCTCCAGACCTTCTGATCTCAGGGGCCTGGGATTCCTGAAGATAACTCTTCAGGAGTTAAAGACTGTGTCAAAGCAAGCACTGAGGTCCTTGACACTAGATTTAACTTCAGAAGGGCTTTGACTTTGCTAGGCCCAACTGTGCATGCCCAGACAGGGTCTTTATATTCTTCCTGCATCTCTTGTTCCTGCTCCCACTTTCTGCATGTTGCTTCCTTAGATTTAGAGTCTGCTCAGGAGCTCTGTGTCATCCATTCAGGCCTCCTGCCATCTTTATACTTGTCTTTGTGTCTATCAGGAAGGAGTGTTCTTGAGTTTGGAGGAGGTGATCCATGAAAATAAGTTAGCTCTCCTGAGCTCCTTTCCAGGCTGTATCCCGTGCAGTTCTTCCATCCAGATCCCTGAACGAGCCAAATTAAACTTCCCAAGTGAATTTTACTCATTCTGATGAAAAAGCCAATATCTAGTATTTTAACTTACTAGTCTGTAATGATTCCTGGTACAGACTACTCAAGGTGAGTTCCTGACTGCCACAAAATCCAAATTCTGAAAACTCAGAATTTTCTTTCACACCAGTTTGAGATGAGTGTAACTCAGCTGATTTCAATAGAGCTGTTTCTGATTGACACAAGTGTAAATGATACCCTCTGTCTTCTCTCAGTCATGGCCTTTGACCTGAGTTGCTTATTACTGAACAAATGGAGTCTTCTGCTAGTGCAGATCAATGGTGTAACATGAGAATCTTACAGAGATCTCTTGTGCTTGACTGCTTTGAAATTAAAACTAAAATGAACAGTGCAGTAGGTGTTCTAGAAAATCCATAAGTATATAGTTAAAAAGTAGACCAACCAAGCACTAATCCCTAGTTTAAGAGGAAGATCTATCATAAATATTTCAACAGATCTTAATCTGGGGTCTCTCTGGAATTAATATAACTCTCTTGTCTTGGATATTTGTGCCGTTGACAATTAAATAGTTAGACTTGTGTATTAAGCACTTGATGTTTAAAAATTGCTAACAGAACCTAAAGGTTAGAATAGTTGTATGTGGTTTGGATCAAAATTGCTATTACAGCTTGTGAGTGTTCTCATTCCAATTGTGGATCCACTTTTTAGTGCCTTCTGCTCTTGCAAATGGAGTCTTCCCAGTGAATTCAGAGAGGTAGAAACTGAACTTCATCTTGGTAACATTTCTCAGAAGGTTATTGAGCAAAGTGATTAATGCTGTGTTTTCAACATTATTCATATTTGTCAATTTCAGATACATTTCTAAATCAAATGCAATGGGTTTATAGTATTTAAATTTTTTTTCTGCTAGGATATTCTGTGCAGTTTCTATTTGTGTCTTTATAAATTCATAATAAAGAAACGTCTGACAGTTGAAATATGATAGTTCCATGTCTTTGATTTAGTTTAGGCTGGGTGAAAAAAAAAAAAAGTTAAAATCCATTTCATGTCATTTCTTTTTGTATTACATACAAGGCTGTGATTAATTATAGGCACTTTTAAACTCAGACTTAAATAGCATGCAGCATCAGAGCTCAAGGACACTTTAACAGAAACCTTCCCAAACAAGATTCCTTACATTGGAATTGAATTAGGTTTCTTAGAAGAACTTCACTGAACATGGTCCTACTTAACTGAAACACTGCATGTATCAATAGGAGACTGAAACAGGTATTATGTCTTTGAAAATTTTAGTTGGAGAAAAAAAAAAAAGTTGTATTATCTAGACAATCTAATTAAAGGATTTTTTTGAGATATTTTAACACGCATCAGGTGAAATGTACTTTTTTTTCTGATTAATTCTAGATTACACATATGTAAACATTCATAATAGATATGATAATGACACAGTGAAAGATTATTTGTAACCAGTGAATTAGCTGGTTATTTGCAGCTGTGTTTTAAAAATACAGGGTGAATGCCACATTTATTTAACACAGCCTTTCAAAGTGACATTTGCTTTATTATATTTGGAAGCTTAAAAACTAATGAAGATTCCTTTTGTTCAGTGGTTTCACATTCACATTGAAACCCACTCTTCTGATTATATGTTTTACAGCTGTAATTACTTTGATATATGCAAATAAGATCTTTTTTCTTTTCTGTCATACATGATAAAATCAGCCAGATTTTTAAATAATACAAACCAGTGTAGGTTAAGTGAAACCAGCAAAAGTATTTAAATGCATGCTATCTGAAAATACTTTAAATTACTTTGTTGAAACATATTACTTCCAAGACAAGATTATTTTCAAATAGGTATCATCAGTCCTCCTTATGTATTTTCCAAATGGAAAGAGAGGTTTTACATATGTAAGTAGTTTGAATTAAGAGGCATGATGTAACTGAGCTGAGGAAAGATGGAATAGTTTGGGTAGAGTTTGACACAGGTGCCCAAGCCACTGATTACTGTTCATGTTGGAGAGTTTGAGATTCCTCAGTTCTTTAATACTTCTCAATTTAAGAAGAGTTTGAAGTGCCATACTGAATTAAAATCAGACACTAAAGACTAACAAGCAAATATCTGTGGTGTTTAGCTCTAAGCAGTACAGGCTTCAGTTTAATTCAGATTATTTTCATTCCAGGTAGTAGTGGGGCCATTTCTGTGTAAAACAAAAGGTCCATGAAATAGCAGGGTTTTGCCTTGTGTGAAAAGCCAGTCTGGAATTTTGTGTGTACTTGGAAAGTTCATTTCTCCTGGGGTGTTCATTCAATTGTATCACAATCGTATTAGAACCTTCTGCTGGAAGAATTCTCTGAAACATATTTTATTGACTTCATGGGTCAAGAAGCATAAATATGAAAGAGAACATTCTAGACTTTGTAGTGATGGGTCATTTACCTCCCTGATCTTGAAAGCAGAATGAAAATAATGCTCAGAGAACTGGCATCAGAGCTACTGGATATCCTCTCACCTACTTTTTAATTTCATTAATTTATATACATATTTTTAATCACCTCTTCAAAATTAGAAAATATATTCTTGTCCTCATTTGAAGCAGATTAATTCTTCCACATCAACTTGACCTGGCAGGCTCTTTGAAGATTACTTTTGAGTCCTCCCCTGCCACAGACATTTTGAAAATACAAGTAGCAGGTGTTACAACCTGAATTTTCATTTGGCATTTCAAGGGACACTGCTTGCAACAGCCATGGGCTTTGCCTGAGGTATCAAACCACATCCTGGTATGTGCAGTCCTCCAAAGACTGTGGAGACACAAGCCACTAAAAGATCCTCATTCTTTTTTCAAGTCATATGTTCTAAATTCACTGAATCACCCCCAAAAATGCCTCGTCAACTGTGGACTATGGAAGTCCTGGATTATTACTGTGGACAAACCAACTCTTACTTGGAGAATTCAAATAGGGTTGGGCTTCAACTTGAACTGCATTCAGTAGTAAGACTGCATGAATCTTGGCTGACTTTGGATGCTGTTGAAACTGACTTTTAATGCCTACCTTTATTTCAAAGATAATTCAAAGGCAAATAAAGTTACAGCTCTTTCTCATTTAAAGTTTATTGTGTTGAAAGGAGTAAGAATTTGTCTGAGCAATATCGAGGGACCAGGTCATTTACCAAGCCTGAATTTGCTGTCACTGTTTGTGTTTTTCCCAAGTTAGACATTGGACTTGCTTCCTACAAATTGCTTTGACCTGCAAAAATTCTGACAACCATGGACAAAAAAAGGCTGTGCTGGCATAGCCTTAAAATATAGGTGTCCTAGACATTAAAAATATTTTCATTACATACATTGTTGTATGAGGCAGAAGTCTGTAACATGCTACTTACATATCATGCAATGCAAAACAGCATAGAGAAGGACAGAATTTGGCCCTTAATGTAATGTTATGAGGCATTTTATGTTTTTGTGGGTTTTTTCTTAAGGCTGGTTTCTCCATTTACCAGTGAAATTCTGGCAATTTCTTTTTTCTTTTTTTTTTTTTTTTTTTTTTTGTGTGTGTGTACACATACATTTCATTACTTTTATTTTACTTCTAGTCAGATCTGCTTTTGTCCTGTAGGGAAAGAAAATTAAAAGACCAGTGCATTATCTCACATTTCAGTTAAGTCTAACATATTTGCTTAGGGGTAAGAAGCGTTGAAGAAAAAAGGGAAATGTCAAAAATGAATAATACATGGCATATAAACAGAAGCAGATTTTCTGTGATATGTTACCCCTGATAAACTTAATAATGTTTCCCAAATGTGTTGCCTTGGTTCAGATCCAAATCTACTGGTCAGGTTTTATGTGCTATTTTTAATTTTACTGCTTAAAAAGCTCTACATCAGCCTGTAGGAATTCCCTCCTACTGCATATCTGCATCTAGTTATTTGTAGGTTAAAATTCATCTTAATATAGATTCATATAAAACATGTGTTACCACAGAGGCAGCAAAAAGGCAGATCTGGGTGGGTAAAACAAGCTGGACTTGCAAGGAAACTCTCTTTTTAATGAAATATGTTTTCCTTTGAGGTCACTCACTGTTTGATATTGTAGACTGCAAGGTCTTTCCATTCAGTAAACTTTCCTTGCCCTTTAAACAGTGAAATCAGAACAGGAGAGGCGAATACAAACAACTGTAGACAAGGGGACCTGGAAATGTTTAGGATCTGCAAAAAGCCTCTCAAGCTGGGCTGTGAAATCATGCTGTTGCAAAGCAGTTCAGCTCTTCAGAATGCTTAAAACCAGAGAATGTCTAGGTACTGCTGTGCTGACTTAGTGGAGTCACTCTACTCTAAACTGATATTAGCTGAGATATTTTTAGAGAAAGAATCTGGCTCAATATAAAATATTAAAGATGTGGAAGCATTGAAATGGACTGAGAGAAGAAAAAGAGATGATGCTGCCAAAGGCACTTATCACTGACAGTACCAGTACAAGAAAACACAACCCTAGCAGTGGAAAAGCTTTGCAGTGTTACTTGTTAATCAGTCTGTTACCCAGCATTTTTTCACCATTATCACACAGCACGTAGTAGATGTGCTGCAAGTAATACCCTTAAATATTGAGTTCATGCTTCAGTGACCCAGCCTTATCTAAATTATGTATTTTGGAGTATTTTGGGCCTGATGAACTTCAACATAGTGGCATTCAATGAACTGGCTTGGCACAGACTGTAGTTATGTGTGGCTTCTTCTACAGGAGAGGTGAGGCAAGTGCCTGCCCTTAAAATCAGATAGTGGTGTAAAAATAAGAGCCATGTCAGATCATGTCAAAGCAGTGTCATTTCCTTAGCAGAGTAGAAGCAGCAATATCAAGTCATTTGCCTCCATGAGGCTTTTGATACCCACAAGAATTGTCTGTTAACTAGCTAAAGAAATGTCTGGATAAATCTGTTAGTGTGAATAAAAGCTCTTTCTTGAATGCAGACACTCTAGCTGTCCAACTGCATGGGTCCAGAGCACACACATGAGTGCCCAGAGTGTCTTGGTGCCTAGGGTGCTGCAGCCCTACCTCACACCCCAACCCTGAGAGGGTCCACCCACACCTCAAGCCTTGGCTCCAGCAGCTGTGGCAATACTGGTTTGGAGGCAGAGAAGGAATAAGGGTGTGGTTGTAGCCAAATCCTGCAAGTCAACCCCTGACCAGAGACTAGACCTGTTGGATTTATTAGTAGCATTTGTGTGTGGCCACTTTAAATCTTACTCTGGATGACTGTGGGTCTGGAAGACAGAGATACTGAATGGAGGGAAAAAAATAGTTAATTAGACATGTGTTTTGTTTTACATTATACTTTTTGTCTAGTTATTCCTTTAAAACCAACAAATTATGTTCATTTGCATTAAGCAAAATACTCAAGTTTTATTAAGTGATGTTGTATAAAACTGTAGCCAGAAATACAAACTCTGCCATGCAATCTAAAATACGAGGGACTAACTTGTCATCTCTCATCCCTGCTGAAACACCATAATTTATTTCAAATGCAAGAATGTATCCTGATTTAAGTTTATGAACATTAAGGTGAAACACTAACATTCTTAGAATAATACTTTTCACATTTCAGTGAAAATGAATGGATAAGATATCCCAGCTGTCACTAGGAAAGCCACCTTTCTGCCTTTGCTTAACAGGGATAATTGTGCAAGGCTGGATATTTAATCAGTGGGTTAACAGGGCTTGCATGAGTACACTGGAATTAGAGATTACATTTGTTTTTCTTCCTTACTTGTGCCCTTCAACGGTAAGAGTGATTTGCTAAAACCATGAACTATAATTAATAGAATCTGAGAAAGGTGAAGTGAAACATAATTAGTATGGGTAAAATGTTACTCTTGCTCTCTTACTCCTGCTATGTAATTATTATCAGCATAATCAAAATAAGTGAGTAAAGAACAAAAGAAAACCTAATCGTTTTAACGATGGATTTAATCACCATGGGTGACAAACAGCAGCTGAATTTTGTGAACTCTTCTTTATCTCAGTTCCATCACTCCTTGATTCTACTGGGGGAAGAAAAGACCCTTCTCTCTTCTCAGCATCATCTGTTGAGAAGAATGGTTTGGAAGCAACCCTAAATATCCAGTATTCCATGTTCTGGTTTTTTGGGTGGTGATTGTTGTTAGATACCTGTGAAGATGAGGGTGTGGGTTACTGCTGACACAGGCTAAATGCTGAGCCATTGACTTCCCCGCCCTGCTGCTCACCCTGCTGCCAGAAGCTGAGGGGCTCAGGATCCATTCAGAGAAGCTCCTGATCCCTGGCCCAGGCTGACAGAACGGTGTGTTCCTGAGGACTGCAGCTGCTTTGAGATAGTTTGTGTGCTGAGAGCTGGGAGTCTGAGCTCTGCTACATCTTGCAGAGGTCAAAGAGGGAAGCAGGACACAGCAGCAGTAAGAATAAAAAAGAGAAAAAAAAAATGGCTCTGTATAGAATTGGGGGATGGGGTGAGGGAAGGCAGCAAAACCACAAAAAGCCCTCTAAATGGGTTGGTGGAGGAAACAATACAGCTTTATACAAACCATGCTCACTGGAGAATGATGTGTTTGTGGCTTAGAAAAAGGGATTCCTCACTCAGATGCCTGTGGAAACATGGCTTAGGAGCCCAAGTAGCTTCTTTTGCATGTTTGTTTTCATTCTAGTTTAATTCCTTTTGTTTAAATGTCATCAGAAGGTAATTATTAAACCAAGAAAAAAAAAAACCAAACCAAAATGCTTCCTTTTAATCTAAATACTAGAAAAATAAATGGTAGAAGACTAAGGAAAGAATTGTTGCAGGTTAGATATATATAATATTGCTCTATTCACAGTATGAAGGTACTGGAGAGAATATATATAAGGCCTATAATATATAGGCATTGTACCTGTTGAATTATAGAAGGGTACAGGTGCATTTTTGGGGTGCCTGTCTGTAGAAGCAAATTAATATAAAGCCTATTATAAGAGAGAATTATATCTAGAGAAGGCAGATTAAGATTTCCAGTGAGCTGAACCCTTCCAGAAGGATTCCTTCTGAGTAAGGACTACTTTAAGACTGAGGGAAGACCTCAGTGTTAGGTTGAACTGTGGATATACATCATGAGAGACACGAAGCCTTCTAACCCTATTATTTAGGATGTAATTTGCATTTGTGAGAGCAGGTATTTTGTTTGTTTTGTCTCTTGCCTTCTTTGAAAAGGCAGAAACTGCAGGCTGCAGGTGAAAGAAACAGTTCTAGGACACAAGGATTACTTATCTGCAGTAAGCATTGTCAGCAGATTATCAGCTGGTTTGCCCTCATACCCAATCATAACCAAACTGCACAGGCAACCCCAGATTCACACACGTTAAGAGGGAGGCAGCAGATCAAGATGATGGACTCAAAACATCAGTGTGGAAACAAACTTCAAAGGAGGAACTAAAATCTTGTAATCCACCTACTGGCTGTTTATATTACCTGAGTACAGTACCTCACTCCTATCCTATTTCATCCTATTTTCAGTGAATTTCCCTTTTGTCTAAATATTTCCAACTCGTATTTCTGGCCTTCAGTGTATTACTGGGGTGCAATTTCAGGGTTCCTTTACAATGTCTGTGACTGAAAAGGACATCTTCCCCCAGCACTGTTCATGCATTTACACCCTATTCCTTGTTCTGAACCAGTTGCCATGTCATTTTGCAGTCTCCAATATGCAGTTTTCAGCTGATCCTTCAGCAGGGTTTTCAGTCATGTTAGTTCCAACTGTTCCATGAATGTTTGCATTGGAGGGAAAGAATGGCCTGGGGTTTATTAAGCAGCAAGCTGTACCTGTATCTTTTTGTTTCATTCCCAATCCTTCTCACATTAGTAGTACCTACAAATACAATTGAAGTATTCTTTAGCCTGTTGTCTGTGACTTTTATAAGTATATTGAAGCACTTTGCACATTAAGACAGGACTTTGCAAATCTTCTGATACGTAACTGCCTTCTGGCAATTAACTGCTGAAGACTCTTAAGTATGTTTTTAATTTATGAGATAATTTAAGAGAATTATTTTGGGTTAACCTGGATTTTTAGGTTTGGGGGTTTTTAATTTTTATAGGCGCTTATTTTTCTACACAACCAGGTTCATGCTAAATTGATTGTCCATAAGGTCTCTACTAGACAAATGGATTTCAAAGTTTTTCCTGAGGGGGTAGTTTTTAAATCTTCACTCCTATCTGGAATTAATTCTTCTGATATGGATGAGTATTGGATGTATAATTTTAGAGTGTCCAAGGACAGGAGCTTTATAGATGCAGAGATTTTAAATCAAGAAATCGTCTGTACCAAATAGGAGAGATATATTCCTTCATCAGACCTCAAGGATACTGTGTCTAATTATAATCATTAATTAAGTAATTTATATTATTAACTGTATAATTATTAATTATACATTTTCTTCACATCATATCAGACCATCCCCTGAACTGGCACAAATCAGAATAGTTCTATTTAATGAGCAACTCTAATTTATCCAAGCAGAGGATGTGACCTTACTGAGTACTTCATTCTGAGGCAAAATACTGGCAGTTTATAACTGAACCCTGTTGAACTATATTGTATATATAGAAATACAGGCTCCTATTTTTGGTGGTGTTATAAAACAACAACATAAAAATAGCTAAAATAGCAGAATACAAAGAAGATTTCAGAGTGAGACGAGGATAAAAGGCAATTTTTACCTAATAGACCACAGCACCTACAGAACTGTCATCACCAGAAGCAACAGTGATGGGGATGTCTGGGCAGCAGCAGCAGCATCTTCATTGGTGCCAGAAAAGCAAAGCAATTTGTAATTCTACAGAATCTGCAGGATGGGCTTGAGTTGTATTACTTCTGTGCAAAGCTGGGGAATTTTAAAAGCATTGGTCTCAGATCAAGTGCCAGGTGCTGCAAACTGAAGGTGTGCTCACATGCTCTGTGGTCTGGTCCTCAGACTAAAAATAGGCAAATAAGGGATGGGTTCCAAGCAAGAATGTAATTTCATCATCATGTCCTATTCCACCAGTCTCTGCCAGGATGTACAGGGCTTTTTTTCTGTGGGAAGTTTTGTTATTCTGAGTACAAAAAGTTGTAGTAACGTGATAGTAAACTCTTCTAGAAGGAAGAAAGAAGATTTATCTGGCTGTGATTAATTTTTTTATTCACTTCTCAAAATTGTTGAACAAACAAAAAAGCAGGAAGCCAATGAGAGAGAAGTGCAAATTCACTACAGGAAAGCAAAGCTTTTATCTGAGGAGTCTGGTTTTGGAAGGAAGAGAGCTTACGTGTATGAGTGTGAGCCAAGCTATGATCTTTGTCATCTTTTATTATCAAGTATAGACATAGCGAGGGGTCATCAGACACACATTTCCCACTTCCTTAATATCCAATCTGCAGATTAAGTCAAGGAAACGTGAGTTGCATTTACCACCTCTTCTCTTGCAGATGAGGTGCTGCACTGGGGCCAGGACAGTTGTGGTTTATTGTGCAAACACAATAGCCCACAACTGGATCTCAAATGAGGGCGACTGGCATGGCAAAGTTTGTATCCATATACACCAGACTCCATGGTAATAATTAAACTATATATTTGTGTCTGTAATTAAGAAAATATTTTTAAAATTTAGATCAGGGGAATGGAGTTTTTGAGTATCTTCTCTTGCCTGTATGTTGGAGCTGTCTTTAAGCACATGGAATTATTCAATTCCCTTGCTACAAAAGTGGGACACATGCTCCAGAAATTCACTTCACAGCTCTAGGTGCTAATGAGCAGTCCGTTTGCACCACCAAAACAGATCTGGCCTTTAATTAAACATCCAAAATGCATCATAACCTCAGCATCAGCAGCTTTACTCTTCAGAACCATTTCTTCTTGGCCCACACAACTTTTTCAATTTGACATAACATGAGAATGATTTTTGTTTTTAACCATTATTTGATTGTGTTTAGTTTACTTATGACTAGTAATGGGCCAAATTCATTGTTTTTTAATGCTAGTCAAAGCTTTAATATACACTTGTTTATTGTAACACCATTTGCCACAGAAAGCAGGATGTGGTGGTAAAAGGCTCTGGATTCTCCCTGGTTTCACAGGAATCACAAGAAGATGCAACAGGCATTAATATTCAGTTTAATAAAATATTTGTGTATCAAGCTGACCGAAGCTGAAGCATCTCAAACAGGAACCACAAAAAAAAAATCACAAAACTCCCATAAAACTTACCCTAAAACTATCAAAGCCTACTTGACCTCTGAAAAACTGAAATCCTGCTTGTGAACAGCAGTTGGTAAATCATACTGGTGTGCAGAATGTTACTCCAAAAAACAGATTGAGAAAAATAATATTTTTTATNATATATTATAATTATACTGTTCCAATGTGCATAATAAAATATAATTCAGAAATCCTCTAAAAATTAGAATTCATAGAAAACTGAACTGGATTTTTATCTGTATTTTGAGAGGTACTTCACTGGAGATGATTTCACAGATATAACTGAGTTCAGATCCAGGATGATATCCCCCGATGCCAAGAGTAATTGAAGGAAAGAAAAATCTCTCTCTACTTTTTTCCCATGTTCATCTTCTTGTTCCTCACAGTTGCTTGTAATAATTTCCAAGTGTGGGAGCCTGATAGGGTGAAACAATTGAGAAGTTTTCTGCTGACAGCAGCAACCTCAACTAATTCTGCTTTATTACGCAGGATAATTTCTTACAGAACTGTGAAGGGTTTCTTGGGAATATTTCTGACAACACCAGATGGAATTTGGTTTCATCATGAAAGAAAGATGTTTTCAAAATTCTGTACTATATATTCTCCGTCAGAAATATTTAACAGAGAATTATAATTTCATTAGGCAATCACAGTCATCCAAAATTAATATATATGTGTAGGAAAATCACTCATAGCAATGTTTTTGATTAGTAAGAACAGTAGGGAATAAGTTGGAAGTTTTGACACATGGACAGGGACTGTTTATAGAAAGTTGACACACTGTAGTTTCTGGAAACATATTATCAGGGCAATTTAAAATAAATATTGTGATACAGCTAACTTTTATCAGTGTAGAGAGCTGAATATTAATGGCACAATGTTATGTAATATGAAATATTCCTTGGAAAACAGGATAAATGTTGGACAATTCTCCTATGTGAATACTGTTTTTAAAATAATCAGAAACACATGCATGACAAAGCAAGCAGCATTTTAATTTAAGATTTTCACTTATGTCCAGCAGTGCCTCTCTGAGTCATAGTGAAGTATTCCCAGGATTTCTGTTTAGTGTTACTCACTCATCCAAGCCAAATTCTCTGAAATGAATCCAGCAGCTTTACACAAGTGGAAGTTCCTCTTGTTAGAAATGTCAGGATCACCTGTGATTTCAAAACCAATGTGCTTGCAAACAGTTGTGCTTCAGCAGCCCTAGAGCCGCATTAAAGCTGGTCCCAAGAACACAGAAATCACAGCACCAGAAAGTGAGCAAGTTAAAGGGGGGTGTAGGAAGGAACCTGTAAGGTAACAGCTAGAGAACTTCACTTGGGTCTCAAAACAACTTTTATTCACTAACCAGAGTAAAATACAATTTATTTTTAACTATTTATTCATTATATTAGAACCACTCCCACTTTCTGCAAAGTATGACAGAAAATTTTTCATAAATACTACGAGTTCATGTCTTAAACTGATCAGAAGACAGTGTTTGCATAAACTAAATTCAACTAACACATGGTGGAAATGCCAGCAATGGTTTGAGAATGACCACAAACCCTACTGACAATCTGAAGTCATCTGCTGCAAGTTATAAAAATAAAGGAATTGGTTTGTTGGTTTGGTTTGTGTTTGAGATAAATCCATACAGCTGCAGATAGATTATTCAATGAGAAGTGTAACAAATAGTGTGCAATGCCAACCAGGGCTTGCATTTTTCAAAGGTTTCTTTAATGTATCAAATCCAAATTTTTCTAATTTAAATAGTAGCATCATTGCCTAAAATGGTTTTACCACACTGTTTTTTAAATTACCTGTTTATGTGCTGACAAAATCTAAATAACATCTGTTCATCAGCAATACAAAGTGCTTCATGAAATTAGTAAGAACAAACCTGTGTGTTTTGTGAGGTCAGGAAATTGCCAGTCTTAAGAAGCAAAACAATCCAAAAGCTTATCAGCAGGTTTGCCTTTTTACCTTGGAAAGCCACAGCAGTTCACCTCAACTTTACATCTCCTTGCTTTTCCAGTCCATCTAGCTGTCATTTATATTAATGCTTTCTCCTTCAGCATCATAGCATTATTATTCAGCTTAACAGCACACATTCTTCAATGCTCACCTAAAGTCTTCATTTATAAAATCATCAGCTATATAACACTGTAGACTTAAAGGCCTCTGTTTTTATCTGTTTTGGTGTGTTTTGCTGAATTATTAGTTTATTGGCCAGTAATACAGGGAATACTGGACACATCAATCAAAGTCTATCAGGAGCAAGCTCGGATGGTTTCTCATTGCTTCTGCAAGCTGCTTTTATGTCTCTGAAGCATCATCTACAGGTGCAAAAACTCCACTGTGAATAACAAAGACAAACTTACAGTCCTCTGGGAGATTTATCCCTGAAACGTACACACAAAAAAACCCACAAATTATCTGTGTTCAATAACTGTGTTTGCTGGGAAAGCACAAGCTTCTACAGAGGTTAATAATGGATATTTCCTCATATAGAATCATAGAATGTTT
>VYZU01024816.1:65201-100330 GCA_013401355.1 Ceyx cyanopectus | reverse complement strand
GTCTGGGGTCTCAGCAAGGCTGATATGAGCTCAGATACAGTGGTTTATGAACTCAGTGGCACCCTTTCACTCACCAGGACAAATGGTTTCCCAGTGCCATTCTGCCCTAGGAGGCCAGCCCAAAAGCAGAACCCTCATTGAGTTTTCCACTTTCCCCTACCCTCTACTAACCTGTGAAATAAAGAGCTGGCTGTTGAGAAATAGTTAAGCAGACAAACAATATTGCTTTAAAGAGTTGCCTTAAGTACACATTCTACATTCTCCAGTTTCCAGAATGTTTCTGTTGATATTGGAAGTGCTTTAGTAACACCAGTGAAGTTACAGCTAGAGCAAAGAGGTCACTACCACTTCTGCAGCATTGCCTTACAGACACATGGCTGTTCTTTCTACATCTGCAAATTGTGGTGGTGATATAAATTAGACACACAAAGTTATTGTTCTTGTGGCATTGATATTGTGAATGGAGGGACTTAGCATCACCTCTTTAGAAACTGTTCATCTTCAATTGGCTGCTGTCTAAATTAAAGTTGTTGGTAGTAGATGACTGTGTGTAGTGTTGAAGTCCTTTCTGGTGAGTTGAAGACTGACAGGGGCTCTCTACCTTAACTCTGAATGCCAGTGCTGTTGTGACATAGACTATTTCCTGTTGTTTTAACCCAGATTTCTGTGTTTTTCAAGTGCATGTTGCTTTCTGTAGCTTCACCTCAGTCAGACTGATTTATAATCTCCCTATTTCTCCACGCACTGGCCTGCAAACTCAAATTCTCTTGTAGCTTTCGGAGCAATTTCAGCCTACTTGATAAAAAAAAAATAATCCACAAAATCAGCATATCTGTTCAACCAGCCTCCACCACTGGTCATGTCTCACTTGCTCATCTACCGATTAGCTTGGAGACAGGGCCTGGTGCTGTCATGCTACAGGCAGGAAGCTGACGTTACAAGCGGGTATGGGACTTGCCTGAGGTAATACTGGGAATCTGTGGCAGAGGTGGGAATTGAACACAAGTCTTAATGGTTCCTGAGCTCTGAACAATTGATCATCCTTCCCTGAGATATGGCTTTTCCTAAAGACTAATACAGACCTGCTTTTGGCACTAGAGGAGGCTTGGAGAAAGCAGCACATAAAATAGCCACGTTGCTTGTCACAACAAACAAGAAAGAGAATCAGATCTTTAGTCTGTGGGGACTATTCCCAAAGGATACAGAAATGATAACTAAGCGAAGCAAATCTATTTCCAGTTGGCTTGAAATTATTCTACAAAGGGTCATTTCTGTTAGAAAAAAGTTTGAAATCCATACATCAAAAACAATTAAAAAGCGCTCGTTAGTTGCCAGTTACATTATGCTTTGAGCTAAGGACTGGTTTGCCCTGTCCCCAGCCTCCTTAGTTTTCTGCATAAATTGAGAAGTGTCATATCATCACTCATTTGGATGCCCAGGACTAAATGTTTAGGGACAGAGTCAGTACAATAGCTTTTCCCTTCATGGTAAAGCTACCAAAACTGCCCCAGGCAAAAAGTGACATTTCTCCAATGCTAACAGAGAAAAATGCTAACAAGCTAATTTTTGCCTGTTTTGCTTTAATTTTGATTAGGGACTCACTGGCTACAGGTAAATATCTCAGTCTGATGGAGTTGAACGCGTGCTGTTTGCTTTGTCTTCACTCATTAGCAAACAGCAGGAGCAAATACAGTGGGTAAGTTGATTACAGCTCTTGGCTCCTTTCACAGGCAAGCAGTGAGTTCTTTGGGACCACATTCCATCTAGGTGTTATATCCCCTGGTAACCCACATAACCTTCACACCCCCTGAGATCATGGCTAGAGCATCCTCCTGGGTTGAGGGGGTGAGTATAGTTGGTTTTTGTTGTTGGTTGGGGTTTTTTTTTCCATGTGGAAATCTGATAACTTCATCAATTCTTTCCTCGATGCCTTTTATTGTGTTTACCTTCAGAAACAGAAACATTTGATTATGTGTTGAGAAGCTGCATGTTGCCTTGTAAAGGATTAAATTATTTTCAGGTGGATTTTGTGGGTATTTTCTCTCTGAGAAACTTAAGGTGCTTCTGTAGCAAATACCTAGGTATAGGTATTTATGGAGTCCTCATTTATTTCTGAGAAACACAGAAGTCCCTTCTGCTCTTGCTAACATGAGTAGGAATAAGCTAGGAGTTTTAAAAGGAAATGAACAGCTGTACCACAGCACATCAGACAGATGAGGGAATGTTTACCAAAGATGGAAGGGGACATCACTCTGATCCTGCTTCTGGTTCCTGTCACCCTTGGACACTGCTGAAAGCATCAGTGCTGGCAAGATTGTATTTTCCTTTTGCCTTTAATACATCTTCCAAAGAGCCACAGTTCCCTTACTGAGGGAAACTGTAGATGGGCAATAGAAGTTCTTGTAAGACAGAAGCATAGAAGACAGGAAACAAGGAGCATCAGTAGCATGGACTTGGTATAACTATCACAAAAAGAGTGAGAGCACAGTAGTTTTCTGCTCATGGAGATGAAAAACTTGCAAGTAGAAGGAGGAAAACTAAATATGTGAAAACACCCATTATAAAGAATCACTGGAGAAACAGCTCTGTATGAATATGAGAGGAGCATCAGCTCACAGTGCCCTCCACCATGAGGTGTGCAATAAACAGCAGGCAGCAAAACAGGAAAGATCAAGGGTCAAACCAAGTCACGCAAAAGCCTGAACTCACTTACTTATGCCTAGGGACCAACACTCAATGCCTGGGAACATTCATACTTCTTGATATCCTAGTCATGTCCAGGAAAACATTGGCAAGACTCCAACCAGGAGATCTGCAGTTCTTACTCCAAAATAAACTAACTCCCTTGGGACTGTCAAAGAGGACTTGGGCCTCTTTTGCTAAGGTTTTTCTCTGCAGGTGCTGTCAGCTCTTACCTGTTTGGGAGGATCCAGAGAAAAAATAAAAATGAAATCCATCAGTTGATGGATGCACAAGACACAAGCTCCCCACACTAAAAGACACCGGAGTCCCTGTGGCCATTCCTCACTTTGGAAACCACAACCTTTCTGAAACACAGGGTGTTAGTAGAACCACAGTGAGGCTATGGGTTAACATTTAGTGTCATAACTTGTGCAAACATTAACTATCTACCAGAGCAGTGCAAGCAGAAGTAGGCTTGGATGGGCTTTTATCTGAACACTGTCTCCCACAAAGATGTGGCCTTAAATTGTCTTGCCAGTAAGATGTGTTCCACCTATTTCCTTTCTCATTTTCACACTCAGAATCTGAGATTACATAGATCACAACATATCACAAACCTGCACCCCTTTAGAGGGGAAAATTGTGAAGTTTGAGAGACACTTTTTGTAAAATGTCAGGGGTTATTTTTCTAGCAGGGAAAAGTTGTAAGCAGTTCCCAAGATCCGGGGATGCAGATCCAATAAAGGCAGACAAAAGATTTGAGGTTATGTTGTTCAGAGGGGAGCCTCTTTTGTTTGTTTTGTTTTTACTCAAAGGGCATTTTTAATTTGTTCCTCAGTTGGCTGTTTCCAAATATATTTGTCTTTGCCATCTTCCTCCTTTCCTGCCTCTCTCTGGTTCTGATTTTCACAGCCATTAGTAAATATATCACCAGTGGGATCTCTTCTCTAGGATTCATGTTTATAGTTAAAATTAATTTCATCCCAGAAAAGAGGATGGAGGGAAAAAGTGTGAGAGGAAAGGAAGAAATGATAATAAAAAAAATAAGAAAGAGAAATCACACAGGTATTTGGATGAGACAGAAGTGTCTCCCCAATTTATGGAGAAAGCCCCAATGCCATACACTGGCTTTGAGTCACAGTGTTCAAAAACATATTGTTTATATATTCTTTTCAATTTATTAATTGAAATATAGAGATTAAAAAATACTCGTATTAGATTGTCTATTAAAAATATATTCCAGCATGACATAAAAATGGCAAGTGAATGAAACTATGTTTGCCAGCAGTGACGGCTGCTCACACAAACTGCTGGGCAGTCCTGCAATTGTCTGGTGAAATTCAACTCCAAATTGCCAGAGCTCTGAATGGACAGACTGGCATGTGTTTAAATTTGGCTTCCAGCAGATTAGTTTGCATGAGCATTTCCCAGGCACACATACATGGACACTAGCTTATTTAGCTCAAGAAAGTTTAAACAGTTCAGGTAAAGCAGCTGAGGTGCTGTATGTGGGCTGAAGGCTGAACCAGGAAGGCACTGCTGTGGTAGGGCCTTTCCACCACCTCCAGGCTCCTTCTTTACCCCAGTGCAGATACACCCGTTGGAACACTCCAGGACTGCACTTTCATGAAACCACTAAATAGCCTTTATTAAGTTAGCTCATTTAGGCAGAAGCAGGTTTCAGGCTCCCATGTACAAACAGCTGAACACTGCTCAGAGAAGCAGTGGAAGGGGAAAGATCTGGAAGGGGGCAGCAGCAAGAGATAGTGACTTCCTCAGCCAGCAAAACTGCAGCCAAAAGAGATTGTGTGATAACAGCCTTCTGCCCTGGGGCAGGAAGGGCTTGTCCTTGCACAAACTCTTGATTTTCATCAATATAAGTGAACACTGAAAATCTGTAAAATTTCCATCCCAGTCATTCTCAATTTATTGCATCAGGAGGGAATAAACATCATACATTTTCTACACTAGATCTACCCTGAGCTGTGCAGGATTTATTTTATTTAGACCACACATTGTGTGGTGTATTTATAAATCAGAGACCTCCAAAACACAGTTCTGCTCCGGGAGGTCTCAACTGAGCTATATATTGAACAATCACACACTTTAGCAAGCTGATAAATGTGAAAAGTAGAAGTCACAGAAGCAGCTGGTCAATACAATGGAAAAATTGTAGGAAAGCTGGATGTGGGGCAGAGCGGGCAGAAGCCTGGAACCACTGTTAAGCTCTGAGCTCTCCTGCAAATCACAGGAGAGCCTTTTCCCAGCATCCTCCCTGCTGGCCATGAGTCACTGCCCAGGCTCCACACTGAGTTATCGCCAGTTAGAGTGGCATTTCCTTTCAGACTACACAAAGCAAAGGAGCCATATTAGTAAATTTATTGAGTATTTCATTAGATCAATATGGAGTATGATTTAGGAGCCTCTGCCCAGGCTCTTTAAATCTATTTAATCAAACCAATTAATAAAAAAAAAAATCTAGAAAGTTGAAACATATCCTGTAAGGTGCATCGTAAATATATTCCCTTACTTATGCTTTTGATCTCAGCCAGGTAATTAACGGCTTTGGTTAAGTTCAAGTCATTCCCTCATGCCTGCTTGTGGTCATAAAGCCCTAGGGCTATGCATAGATCATGGATTTATTATGCTTTTTTCCAGTTGCAAAAACTCCTTTAGCTCTGTTTCAATTTTTTTTTTTCTTTCCTTTAATTCCACCTATGCAGACTTCTGTGGCTTTCCATCCTAGTGAAACACCAGTGGCTGTCATGCTTTGTGCAATCATGTAATGGAAAACAAGGCCCTTTGTCTTCTAATTTGTAGGATACCATAAATACAACTGAAATCTGGGTATCCCAAGTGTTTTGCCAGAGCTGTAACCTCACCATTGCACATGCCAGGATAATACTCCTCAGTGGAGCATCACCTTCACTTCAGGAAAGATGAGACAAACGCGGCAGGAAATCAAACTTCTACCTACTTCATCCAAAAGCAAAAGGTTGGGAATATATTCCTCTGTGGAGCAAAGACCCTTAATTCTTAAGCTAGAAAACTCTCAGCCATTTAGACAAGCATGGAGGAAGCTGGGGGGGGAGAAAAAAAATTGTGTCCGTCATGGAGGATGTGGAGAGAGAGAGAGAGAGAGAGAGAGAGAGAGAGTGTGAACACATTTCTTCCCAGAGTCTTTAAAGTCAAGATAGCAGCTTTATCTTGCTTTACAATCAAGGAAATCTGGGCTCTGGGGGAGAGAGACAAGGGACAGATGAATGGGTTTCCTCTAAGCACATGTAATATATATCAGTATCTGAAGAACATTGGTCATAACTCTTGAACAGTGCCCCATAACAAAATAAATTATGAGGACTGCTGGGCTTGCTGGCTGCTTGGAGCAGGAGAGCTGAGCCTCAACACGCTGCAGACAAGGAGCTTCTCTCCCTTTCTGCTTGCAATAAGCATCTAGTTTTATGTGAACAACTATGGAAGGTGAAAAAAACCAAACAAACAACAAAACAACAAGCAACAAAACACAGAAACAACTGACTCACTTTTTTAGCACAACTCCCTAGAAGAACATATCTTTCCAAATGAGTGTCAAGTTAATTTTCCATAATTATATGAACATTATAGAAATAAACTGAGGTATTCCAGGTGATTAATAGGTCTATATAAAATACCAAACATCCTTCTACTGGGGATCAGATTTGTTAAGTAGAATAGTTTAAGGTAATATGGACCATTGTGGGAGACCTGAGAGGCTGCAGTTCTCACTGTGTGCTTTATGCTACCACTCTTAATTCCCAAATACAATCAGAAACTCATGGAGCTACTGAGAGGTTCCCATGAAGGCCTTCTGATCTAGACTGATAAGCCAGAAACATAATGGAGATCTTCCCTGTGACAGACTAGACAGTATCCTGACCATGGTCTGATAGTTGCACTCAGGTTTCTCAACACCCAGTTCAGCCTTGTCCAACTTACATATTTCAGAAATACTCTGACACTATCCCACGGGTGAGGCTTACAGTATCTATCCTAGTTTTATCACAAGAATCTTGGAGGAGAACACCTCTTTTCCATACATCATACCTCAAAACGCTTCAAGCAAGACTTCTTGGGAACTGCTGGCAGCCACAAGAGCTGGGGTGGATTCTCTGCTGCAAGAAGGGACAACAGGAATAAAACTGATAGGCAGAGGCAAGAGGGAGATGTCTACTGGTTTCCTAATGCTACCAAAAGCTTCAGGATGAGTCAATCTGACCTTTGACTGCATAAGAGCCATAAGTGGATCCCAAATGGATCAAAGCCTTAAAATCAACCCTTAAAAAGGGCACAGACCATAGACTTGCTTTAGCTTTCAACTGGGCTTTCCATTTCACAAGTAGCCATGTGGCAATGAAAGGTGCAGAGGGCATCATCCCTTCCTGAGACCATCTGCAAGTACAAAAACCTGGTTGCAAATCCTTTAAAGACACCAAGAGTCCCTTCCGTCAACTTCAGCCACCAGCCCAGCCCAGTGCCCACAGCTGAATGACTCACTGGTGAGGTTTTTTCTACATAGCAAAGATAGAAAGAAGATGCTGCTCTCATACCAGGTTGGGGTCCATGCTAATGAGGCCCTTCTGCATTTTTTCAGCACTCATGGGGGAATCAGGGCATTATCAACTGTGTCTTATTGCTACAGGGTTTCTAAACTTGTCAAGCTCTCCTGTCCCAGTGTCTGGGTGACCATGTTCACTGAGCTTTTGATGAGTTGCCATTACTATGGTCCCATTCTCACCCAACCCACATTCAGCTACAGGGGGGGCTGGAAGGCAAGGGGTGGGGGGGGAGTGTAAAGGGACTTCTGAAAGCAGGAAAACAGATCCATAGCTAGTAAATTATATATAGCTCTTATCCCACAATTAGTTTGTAATTCTGAAGGACTGCAGACAGTCAGACTCCTGTGTAATAATGCCTGAGATCAGATTCACATTGAATTGAAGAACTTAGAAGAAAGATATGCAACAAAAATTAGGCCACGATCTATACTAGTTTACACTACTGAAAGGTCTGTCCCTATACAAGTTTTTTAGCAAAATGTGAGTCCCTTTCTTCAGTTAGTTTTTTATTTGCACAAGTCCTTTTCCCCCTTGCATGCTTTGTCTATCTCAAACCCAGTTTCTTCTTTATCGCTACTTCAGTGGTGGTCATAATAAGTTTACTCCTACTTTACACCATTGTAAGACACTGTCAGAAAACAGCTATCACTGTGGGTGAAAAGAAACATATTTCCAGTTTAGATAATTAGAAATAGACATTGAAAACAATGTATTTTCTATATCACATTATATATATCACATTGCAAAATGGGTGGTACTTGAATCTATCCATTCATCATAAATATTGATTACTTGCGTAGTAAGTGATAAATCAAAATGCAGTAATCACTAAATCAAAGATTTATATGAGTAAAGAGCAGCAAAACAATTAATCAATTCCCTGTACAGCCAATGATTAATTAGGTTCCAGTATGAAAGCACAGAGGCTGGTTTACAATTAAGACTATTGCAAATAGGCTTTTTTTTTTTTCCCCTAAACATCCTGTTCTTGAAAAGGAGATAAGTTGACCCCAAACAAACAATGCTCTGAGAAGGATCAGATGATACAGTTGTGTGTTTACATTCAAGGCTCTAAGTCCTAGAAGCACAGGTCACAGGAGTCAGAAGCATCAGCATGCTGATGAAATCTCAGTCAGATCCTTCACTCTACCTGGACTTTCTCTGTTCCACAGCTCAGAATAGACACCCCAATGCATGGGATTTGGGAACTAAAGCCATTAGACAGGCCCTCCCGGGTCAGCATGGATCCTGGGGGCTGTTTCTAACCAGTGTCTATTAAAGAACTATCAGGAACTGACATGGATCCCAGTTACTTCTGACACTCCAGACGCAGTGGAGTTTGCAAGTGCCAGTACCTTTGTGGAAAGCAGCCTCAGACAGAGCAGCTCTGGTCACATTTCTGCCCTACATCAGCATCACACAGGTGGAGAGTAAAGCTGGAAATGTCACAAAGTGCCACAGTCCTTCCCATTGCAGAGGAAAGTGGGTCCTCCTGGGCCCTAGAGAATACCAGCTGCAGCAGGCAGTGGGTCCCACCTGGTCCTGCCTGCAGTTACTGGTGACAAGGACTAAGGCAGCATCCAGGTCAAACCACAGGCTGCTGTACACACCCATTACACAAAATCACAGTCAGCAGATACAAACAAGTTTATCATCACTCCCCAATCTAGATCACAGGTGAAACTTTTGGCACATCCCACCTCTGTGCTTTGACCCATGTAGGATTCAGTTTTGAATCAGTAGCACTACTCCAGTCTGTTGAACTGGAAGCACATGTGATCAGCTGTGTAGCTCGGCAGATCTGGCACAATTATTTGTTCCCAAATTCTCCTACCAGCAAGAGCTGCTCCTCATGCCAGCCAGCTGTTTGGCAAGGGCTGTTTCCTGCTCTTCCTCATTGTAATGCCTTAAGTAGGCCAGTTCTTGTTCCTGGAAGCGACCAGCATCAGCACCATGTGACAGCTATTTAATCCCACAGCCTTCTTTCATGAAGAAGATGAAGAACAGGCCTGAGAGCAGCTGAAAACTGGAGAATGGGAAATGCTACTCTGGCTCAAGGTGCACCCTTAGTTCAGAAGGATGAAGCTCCAGTTCATGCAAAATGCTCTTTTTTTTGTCTTGCTGCAGCACCACTACAACATAAATTCAGTGGCAGCAACCCTCACACATCTGTGTGACATTTATGTGACTGTATCTGTGTCTCTGTCCATAGACAGGTGAGCAAGAGTCAGACCTGAGAGGGGAGCTATCACGAAAGGACAAATGTCTCATACTGGAGAAATTGCTCCCTGTCTCTATTTTTTCACGATAGTATTTTTTAGGGTGCTGACTTTACCACCTTTCCCTAGGAGAAAAAGTGACAGGAATGTGGACACACAGTGGCCTCCAAGCCCTGTGTACTTTGGCTTGAGAGGCACTAGCTGGAGCTTTCTTCACCTTGGCACTGTAAATTACTCAAGATAAATTTTTTGTATGACATGCATATTGAAAATGCAGAGGTCATGAACCTGCAGCCCCACCTGTGCATCTTTCTGAGGCTCTCCACGTGTCTTGCTAAACCAGGTGAGAGGTGCAGAGGTAATTATAAGTTTCCAATTAATAGTTTACTCATCCAGAAAATATAGTTAAGTGTTACCCAGAGAGCTCCAAATAAAATAATCCAATGCTTTTTTAGGAAAAAGTCCAACCATTTTGTTTGACATTTTGAAAATGAAATGCTACAGCTCCATATTTCAACAGGGAGGTTTTGAGACCAAATTTGCTAAAGTTTGGGCTTTTTATATATAGATGTATACATTTTTTCCAAACTGAACAAAACAACATCTTTTACATAATTCAAAGTGATAGTTTTCAGAAGATATTACAGTAGTGAGAGCTATTTCAGAAGAAAACTTGCTTTGTGTTCTCTTAAAATGGTGAACAAGCTGAAAAATTAATTATTCACAAATCTTGAGAGCACAAACAGCACAGTGAAGTTTGGGCCCAAGCAGAGATACATTAGAAGTCTCTTCTAGTCAGCAATCGAACCTTGATCCTGCTTCACCCACCTCTGCCTGTAACAACTGGACAAGGCACAAGAGCCTCCTGTGGTTAATGGCAGGTGCTCTGTGCAGAGGTAGCAGTGAGGCATCCCCTCTGCAGAGCATTGCCTGCAAATGCTCTTTTTGACCTCGTTTTGCCTCATCGCCTGCATTACTCACTCTGAATTTGGCTGCCTACCTCACACTTAAGCCTCTTGTCTCATTTGTGTTACGCATAGGACACATGGACAAAATAACCAGAGGAATGCCAGAGCTGTAACCCAACCCTGTGTGTTTTGAAAACAGCAGAGGAAAAGAACACTGTTTTGGTGCAGAGAGAGGGAAAGGAAAGGGGGAACTGGGATAAGGAAACAGCTAATTAGCCTCATCTACATTTCAGCTACAGGGTTCACAGGTACTAAATCATTCCTGACATATTTAGGTTGCCATTTATTACCAAAATTATTCAATGTGAATTTTGCCATTTAGGACGCATTAAGAAAAATACTTCTGCCTTCCGAGTGACTCCAGATCTGATCCCTTCTGACATAACAGCACCGGTGGGTCATGGCATGTGAGCACCCACACCTGGAGCAGCCTGAGCACAGAGCTGGGTGCAGAGGACTGCATTGCTGGGTTCAGATCTGAGACTGGGGTGCTCAGAAGTATCACAGAGTATTAAGGGTTGAAAGGGACCTTGAAGTTTTTCAAGTTCAACCCCTCTGCCAGGCAAGATCATAATCTATGTATAATCTAACACAGGTCACAGNACTTCTGCCTTCCGAGTGACTCCAGATCTGATCCCTTCTGACATAACAGCACCGGTGGGTCATGGCATGTGAGCACCCACACCTGGAGCAGCCTGAGCACAGAGCTGGGTGCAGAGGACTGCATTGCTGGGTTCAGATCTGAGACTGGGGTGCTCAGAAGTATCACAGAGTATTAAGGGTTGAAAGGGACCTTGAAGTTTTTCAAGTTCAACCCCTCTGCCAGGCAAGATCATAATCTATGTATAATCTAACACAGGTCACAGAGAAACACATCCAGGCGAGTCTTGAAAATCTACAGAGAAGGAGACTCCACAACCCCCCTGGGAAGCCCGTTCCAGTGCTCTGTGACCCTCACTGTAAAGTTCTTCCTCATGTTAAGGCGGAATCTCTTGTGATCTAGCTTATGACCATTCCCCCTTATCCTATCACAGGGCACAAGTGAGAAGAAGCTTTCACTTTCCTCTTGACACTTAGCCCTCATATATTTATACACATTTATCAAGTCCCCTCTCAGTCTTCTCTTCTCCAGACTAAAGAGCCCCAGGTGTCTCAGCCTTTCCTCATAAGTCATGTGTTCCAGTCCCTTAATCATCCTTGTAGCCCTCCGTTGGACTCTCTCGAGTAAATCCCTGTCTCTCTTGAACTGGGGAGCCCAGAACTGAACACAATACTCCAGGTGAGGTCTCACCAATGCAGAGTAGAGGGGGAGGAGAACCTCACTCGATCTGATGAACATGCTCCTCTTGATGCACCCCAGGATACCATTGACCTTCCTGACCACAAGGGCACATTGCTGCTCCATGGAGAACTTGTCCACCAGGACTCCCAAGTCCAATTTTTAAGTCCTCCCCACAGTATGTGAATAATTTTTTTCCTCAAAGGAATACATCTATCTTGGGCCTGGAGAAAGTGGTATTTAAAAGTTAACCAACTTTCTTGGGCTCCTTTACCCTCCAGAGTACTAGCCCATGGGATTCCTGCAAGCAGATCTCCGAAGAGTTCCAAGTTAGCCAACAATACCACCAGATTTTCTCTTTTCTGTTCTACTCTCATTATTCTTCTAATGAAGAATTGAGATTTCTCACACTGTGTGGCTGTGTTTACATCTGTAGGTCCCCATTTAATAACTTTAAGATGCAGTGACTAATTTCAAAGATAGATTGACAGAGCAGCCAAGTTCTCAGAGATACGAAGTTCACATAGGTTTTAGGAAATTAGATTCCTGGATAGAGGAAACTGCTCTTATTAATGTCTCCCATGAAGAAAATGCTAATAAACTCACCCTTTATTGGACATTAGAGAGTCAATGTAGAAAAGAAATGCTGGAATCCCAGCTCAACAGTCCTGTAGCTTGTGGAAAAAAAATGTATAATCTGGATTTAGTTTTCTCTGGACCATGACAACCAAAGATAGCTCTCAAAAATTAAGAGTTGCCTGTATATTCTATTATAGATCAGTAAACCAAGCCCACTCTATATTTCAGGTGAAATTCCCCACATTAGTGATAGGCTGAAGATTAATTTTATTGATATATTTTTAGGAGGCCAGTTCCTCTGCCACTGAAAATCAGCATGAGTCCCCAGGCGTCAATAAAACCAAGCTGATTTTCACCACTTTACTCCTTAGTATTGTTGGGAATATATTCATTCCTGCATCTCTGAGTTTAAAGAGGAAAACACAAATAGCCTTTTTCATTAAATAGTGTAAGTGGTTAGTTGGGAAGATTTTTTCCAGTGACTGGGTCTTGACTTTGCAACTGGCTTCCAGTTGAGTCCAAGGCAATCTGAATTTGACTTTCAGGCTGTCTGCTGAGCTGTATTCCCAGGTGTTTGAAACAGGTCAGATCTAACAGCAGTTTTTCCTCAGCCAGGGACAGTTTCCTATCAGAGGTGCAAATTCAGATTTATGTACTACAAGAAGCTTAATAAAAACCACCCTTTTCCCCCTCCCCCAGTCATTGGTTATCATAAACAAATCCCTCAGCAGAAGATAAAAAGAAGATACTTTGAGGTTAAAAGCAGCCTTTAAAAGAAAATGATGTTGTACATCATCCCAAAATTTAATATGACTTTATGCACAATAGTAATGTGCCTGGTAATGCAAAGATTTTTCTAAAGTAGCTTAATAACAATCCAATATTCTCTTCCTTAAAAAATGAAAATGTATGTCAAAAAGGGATCTAATGTAGCTGCATCTTGTAACCATTGATGGAGAGAGCTGATTTACATAGATAGCATTTAACATACTATCATCATTATCCTATCAGTCTTCTGTCTAATCTGGAAGCCTTGAGACAGAGTTCTCAATGTTCTCTGAGGTAAAAAAAAGTACCAACCAAAATTATGGCAAAGGGGGAGGGAAAAAATTCAGCAAGGGACAGATGAATATCAAATCAGATGAAATAAAAATGGGATTTTTTTTTTAGACAGCATGGTATGAGCTTGAAATGCTGAAAAGTGGATAAAACAAATAATGTTTAAGAATGTAGCATACGGTACCACAATGACAAGGAATAAAAGAGGGAATTATGTTAATACTTGGGTCTGAGTGTGTTTGTGGAGATTTCTTATAGATTGCTTGTGATGGCTTGAAGGATACAGATAGACGGTGTGGATCTCTGAAATCCAGACAGTATATAATGATTCATTTCCTTTCCCTCTTACCCCCTTTTGCTTGAATTTAATGCTTGGAGAGGATGTAAGCAACTGAAGGACACCTTCCATAGTACATGGAATGGGGTCATATAAAAACCTTGACAGGGTGATGAGACCATCCACACCGAAAACAGTGAGGTTCTGTGCTTCTCTTTTTGAAACAAGTTTACATTAAATCACTCTTCTACACAAGTGTGTGGTTATGGCAAAATCTCCTCCCCCTTGTTCTCTCTCACTTATACAGACTTTTTTTAAACTCAACAAACCCCTCAGTGCCTACACCTTTCTCAGCCCTGGTGTCTCCCCCCTGATGCCTCAAAACCCCACAGTCTGCCCCATCAGTAGGCAGGACTAGGTCTGCAGGTCCTGCTGCTGCAGCTGCCGCACACATTTCCCACCACCACCGGACTGAGGGGTGTCAGGGTGGAAGAGAAGTAATGTCACTTCTGTTTGTCCAAAAAATCTTTCCTGTTGTAAAAAGGCAACTAAGCAGGTGGCAGCTCAGAAAGTTATATGAGGACAGCAGGGCAGGGCTGGGGTCAGCAGGTTAGGGAATCAAAAACAGCAGAAGAAAGCTGTCAGCCAAGGCAACCGTGCAGGCTCCCATTCATGAGGTGACATTACAGCCCTGTGACTGCCTTTGCTGCACTCTACACCTTTAAACACTTACTGAGTGGGCTTAACTGCAGCTACATGAGCAAGGCCAGCACTCAGATCTGATGCTGGGCCATATCCAGGAGCCACCTAGACTGTGCTCTCCTCCTTACAGCTCTCTGCACTCCTGCTGTGGGGTGGCATCCCCCCCATACATCTGTGCACCACCCAGGACACAGGGCAGGAGGGCATTTAGCACAGAGCTATAGGGGCTGCAGCATCCCATTACCATCCCACGTATGTGATGTCCCTGCTCTGGGTCCATGGTGAAGGCATGGCTGGGCAGACCTTTCTCCAGCCCCCCCACATTAAACTGAATGAGGTACATGGCTGCTACAGACCTCACAGCATAAGAGAATGTGGAGTTTCCTTACAGTCTTCTAGAGACCATTACAGCCTAACCACTGAGTCATCCCACCTCTCCTGACAGTCCTTCGACTCACACCCACTTGTTCACCTGTTTGACAGATTGGCTCCCTTAGTCCAAACTAAACAACTTTCATGATGTAAGGACGTGGTTGCCCTCTTTGTCTGAGAAAGGCATGGCAGGAATTCCTGCAGCAAAAGAGCCCCAGGCACTGGTCCAAATCTGCCTCCAGCTAGTGGAATTCGGCAAATTATGGTGTTGTTTAGATCAGGTCCTTCCAGAGAGGGAGAAAAAGTAATGCCTCCAGCAGAAAGCAGGGATTTACCTTTCCCTGCATCCCATTCACCACACAGGTCTCTCCTAGGACCATGAGTTAGGCTTGCTCATAGGAGGGTGATACACAGAATCTCATCTGTTGGCCATTTCCCAGCATGAGCACAGGGAGCTAGAGGGCACTGAAGGAAATGGAGCATCCCTCTGGTGCTGTCTGTACCACACATGTCCCCATGTCATGTGACTGTTCAGCCCTTCATTCAATTCTGCATCTGCCCCTGCATAGAAGCAAGTATGATGCAATATAAAGCCTGTTCTAGTCACTGCACCTAATTATGAGGAAGAATAGAGCAAATTTTACCCTTACATGGACATGGAGTGCCAAAGCCATGCTGCTACTGGCAGAGTTTCCCTGTGGTCGCAACTATAGGGCACCCAGCAGGGATTTAATCCTGTTGTAAGTAGAATTATCTTGAGCTCAGATATTTGTTCTGGGCTTCACAGGGTTAGCAGGAGGGATCAGTCCTGCCCACAAAACCTAGTGGCTTTCAAAGTGGAACGTGATCATTTTATTAAAGGGATTACTTGCCATTGTTTGTTTGCAACCACAAAGCACTGGACTCAGTGACTCGGGAGGTGCCTTCCAGTCTTTTGCTGCTGTGTTGCTAATTGAAAGACAAGCTGCTGGTTCCCTTGTCCTCAACATTTATCATACACAAATCCCTCAGAGATCTTGCAGAAGGTTTCTGTGGGAGCCCAAGGATATTGGGATGTGAAAACTTCCTGAATTTCTAACTCTTGTTTACTTACTTCCATTTCCTATTTTTTTTTTAAAGTGGAGAAAAATATGGGACTATAAAAGACAGAGTAATAACATTCTTTTTCGTAAGTACACTTCACCCACTTGATAGTGTCCTTCTCAAGCACATTCAGTCTGATCAACAGAGCTCATTCATAGTAGTGCAGCAGACAGGAGACAATGTCAGAGATCCAGACTAGGAAGACCCACTCTCCCCACACCTAATCTAGACTCAGGTTTAAAAAATGTGTCCTAGAAAATAAGTTGCACAAAGTAAGATGACTGGAGCAAGATGAAAGAAAAAATGAGATACAGAAACTGCTGCAAATGTTTTCTAACCAACCATAGGGTTAAACTGGCTTAATGAACCTCTAAGAGGAAAGTTTTGTTGAGGAGAAATAGCAGTGTGAATCTGGCCACCTTTTGGATGAGTAGGGACTGCTTTGGTTTGAAGATGCTCTGCCTGAGTTATTTACCTCCACTGTGGTCTGGGTGACTGTGAGGGAAAAAGCACCATGCCCATCCATACCAATCAGGCTCATGTGATTTAGAAGCAAAGCTGAGGTTTCAGCACATAAATTTCAGTGCAGGGAAGCAAAGATCAGGTCATGTCACCACAAAAACAGGAGAGAAAGAGAAAGACTTTTCTTTAAAAGAGTTAATTTGCAAGAGATCAAAATCAAATCTTTTTCTTAAATACAATAACTGATAATGCCCTAATCCCGGAGGCAGACATCTAAACAGATGCAAAGGAGTCATTGAAGACAAGCATTAGTGTTTGTAAGATAAAGCCTTTATTGATACTTAGAGTTCCATCAGTTTAACTAAATGTATTTTTAAAACTCATTTAGTGAAAACATGCAAAACCCTTGGGCAGACACTCTAAAATTGTTTTAATGGTTTTAAATTGAATTGGCTTCATGATTCCTTACTAAATTAAACTGTGCTAACTTTAAATTGTTCTGCAAGTATCCAAGCACTACTGTGCACAAGATTAACCAAGTTTTGAATCCAATTTCAGTCAAACTACCTTACATGTAAGTGTGGAAAAAGCTTTAAATACAGGAAGATCGTTAAATATAGGATGGTGACATGGCACCTGGCTAAACACATTAAACACACTGAACCTTGTCCACTGAGACTCAGAGTTAGAATGACTTCCAAAAATTGATATATTTGCTTTTTTAATGGTTCTGTATATTTTTTAAGTATCTAGTTGACTACTGATAAATGGTTTTCGAGAGTAAATCTCTACAGCTCTCACATTCATTGGAGTCTGTTGGCTTCAACACTCCAGGAGACTTCACAAGAACTTAAAAACTTTTTTTGGTTCCTCCATGACTTTCTGAGAGGGAAAGCAAAGAGGTGACATTAAAATGGCAGCACCCAGAGACAGCAGTGACAGCTCTGCAGACTATGATACTGAAAGAGTGACAAGTATTTCTAAAGGCTGCTTTGACAACTCATACTAGAGTTTTCCTTTAAGTTACAATCATTTTTCTGAAGCAGTAAAATTGGTGCCTGAAGGATCTGGAAATGAAGAAATAAAGTTGTGTAAAGTTGGCAGTATCTTACAGTGCTCATCGAGCATCAGTTATATATATAATGCCCTGTCTTACACCTGCCAAAGTTGCCTCAAGGCCCTATTGCCTTGCCATGGTACAGTAGCTTATTAATAAAGTTACTGCTCTGCTTCTGGCAATTCCAAGGCAGCAAACAGGGAGCAAATGTGGGAGGATGGCCTGAGCTGCCACACTGGTACCTGTCCTGCTCCCTCTGATCCCTTTTTTTCTGACCCCCAGACCTTCTTAGGACCTTCCCAAGAACTGATAATGAGACTGTTTGTTACCTTTCCTGCTCAAGGCACCTGGTTCCTAAGAGGGGTGACTGCACTAATGTAATTGTCATTAGCAGTTTGAGGTTTGCTCCTTGCTCTCTGTGCAGAGCCACAGAGAGAAGGCAACGTGGTCATTCTGTTGGATGTTTCAGGGAAAAACAAGACAGTCCCTTCCCCAGAGCCCAGCACCGAAGAGACACAGGCAAGTCCTAAGAACTAATTCTACCCAGGATGTCACTATCCCACCATTGGTGTGTTCATTATAATTAATTGTAATTAATTTTAACAACTGAGGTGTTTAAACCCAACAAGATCCAGATTCAGCAAAGGTGTGCAAGATGTTGAGATGTAGCTGCACCTTTCTGAGGCTGCAGTGTTTCCTTTCCTGTGCAGCAAGAGGCCAGTGGGTTGACCGCCTGGGTCATGTCCCAGTCCCAGCAATGCCCCGAAGGGAAAACAGTTACTGGCTGCTCTCTCCATTCAGGGTTTAGTCTGAAGGTTCAACCTAGCCCTTGAAATTTGTTTTCAACTGCCTAGAGAAATTATTACTTGCCTGAATCATTCAGTTGCTGTCATCTTTATCAGCTGGACATCAGATTATTATTGTTTTGGTTAGAAGGCAGCAAATCATTCTGGGCAAAAGTGATAATCACCCATGAACTGCAAAAGCTGGCAATTGGACAAACATCAAGATGTCAGGGAACTTCTTTAATCTTGACCAGCTGCTGGGCCTGATGCACTTGGTTTACGTATCAGCACCACCCTGTTTGGTGCCTTCCACCAAAAGGCCAGAATCCTTTTATTTGAACTCTTCCCTGGACTGGGGAAATTCCTCCTTTTCCAGGCCAATCAACAGAAGCTCACCTAGATTTATGGCTTTGATGAGTGAAATTTTCAGCCTTGAATCTACAGACTGCCACTTTAAATACATTATAGAGATTATCAGCAATGTATCAAGGTGTCTTTGCAGGATGGTATAAACTTCGACTGCACTACTTATTGCCATAAACAATACTTCCAGGTTTTTATTTATATGCGCATTAGCTCAATATGATTGGATCTGTAGCCAGCCCTGGGGACTGGAGTAATTTATATATATCAATAAAGGTCTCCAGCCAGCCACTGGGTGCTCTAAGGGGAACAGTAGTTCCATTTAAAACATTAGGAACTGGAGAAATTGAAAATAACTCTCTATTTAGAGGCCAAGAAGTAAGACAGCAGGCAACAGAGGTCCCAGCACAGCAAGGCTATACTAAAGAGATTGTTAAAATGTCATTTCACTTACATATAAGCCACAGAGAAAAAAAAGTAACCCTTTCTCTCCTATACTTTCTACAAACAACACTTGAAAAGAAAACATATTCTTCAGACCTAAAGTGTTTTAAATAATCCCAGAGGATATGACCACAAAATTTTGAGTGATGCATCCAAAGAATTCGTGTTTACTTGCTAAATTAGTTTTAGAAAAGACAGAAAACCTCATTACCTTTGCATTTGTTAATGTTAGAGCTGAAATGTAAAAGCAGCAAAAAAATTCCCTCAGTGACTGGATTTTACTAGGCACAAAAAGCCTACAGGAAGAAGTGTCATCTTGTCTACCTAAAGTAACCAAACCCAATGCTATTAAATTTTAACATTAAATGAGTATTTGACTGCTCTTTTCCTTTAACAAGCAAGGAAAGCATTACACAAACATCTAGCAAATATATGCTGAGGTTTACCTGCCTCCACTGCTCCTAAGTTTCCCATGGTTCATGTATACGCTTGGCTGGTAGTCTAGGTTTTAACAGTGTTTATATAGTAAAAATTCCATCTCACAGTGAACTTTAATGACCTGTAACTCAAACCCAGCTTGATCGACTTCCTATAATTTTTTCAAAAAAATTCTTTAACTTTCTGCAAAAGATAACTAGGAGGTCAGAAGGAGAATAGGGCAAAAATGTTCTGGATGGAAAATAAGCCATATGAAGCTACACAAGAAAAACAGACTGTAGGGGTTTGCTGTAGTCTGAACTACGGAGCCACACTGTTCACATGTCAGGACTAAAACACATGTGGGATTGGTAGAGAGAAGCATCTGCTAAATGATGGCCTTCCCCTGTTGTGCTGCTTCATAATTTTTTTGCCTTGAACTAGAAAAGCAGTGAGAACATGCAAGTTTCTTCTTGCCATCCCAGCCCTTCTTCTCTCCTTTGCAGGAATGAGTGCTAGTGTTTAATTTTGCTTCTTCAAAACTGAGAATTTTTTATGAAGGTCTGAAACACCACCATGTAGGTCCTGCTTCCTGCAAAGCAAGCCAGTTGGATTTTCTTTCTCTGCTATTTGCTTAACCTGAAAAACAAAGCAAAACAAAACAAACTACCCGTGTGGTGCTAAACTGGGGAGTAGTCATTTCTAAGCAAACATAGCATGGCTGATGTGACCATATTGCAGAGTGAGTGAGCCTTCCTCTCTCCCATCATGCCCCTGCAGCCCAAGAGAAAAAAAAAAAAATTGCTTAATGCATAACAATGCCATTGTGTGCATTAATTCCTGCCTCGAAGGAAGAGTCCCCACCAGAGTCCCCGCATGCGGCCTGCAGAGCTTTGAACACTCCCACTGTCCTTGTGCTGGAGCCAAACTGAATCCATTTCCATTCAAAACTCAGATACTGCTTTGTTGTTCCAGGTTTGGGGCTGTTTTTAAAAGGTTTGGTTCTTGTATAGTGTATTTATTTTGCCATGGATTATGTCTCACAAGGGTTTTGTTTTCCAAGGATATTGCTTTCTGCTCTGGGGACAATGTGGGATGGTGGACAGAGCCATTGGGTAGAAGCTATGGAGACCTGAAGCATTGTTTGGAGCAGGTCATGCCCTGCTGCCTCTCTTCCTGTCCCTTTAGCAAAGCTACCCACCCACCCTCCTGGTTTCATGTATGGTTTCATTGCTCCCACTGAAGGAGTGGTTGCTAATGAATGTTATGAAAGTGCTCTGTTTAATCCGTCCAGCTCAGGGGGCCTGACTTGATACCTAGGTCTTGTGTTAGACCTTGTGCCCTGGAGAAAAGTCATCCTAGGATATGTAAGTGGGAGGAAAACATGAAATGTTGTGGAGGAAGGATAAATATCAGGAAGAGATGTTCATGTGACAGGGCAAAGGTGAAGGAAAAATGCAAGGAGAAATATCACAGCATGGTAGCTGATGAATGTGCAAAATCTGTACCATCTACTGACAGTAAACAGCTCTCTCGAGTAAGGGAAACGGGGCCAATGCTTGTGCAGGAGGCATTACTCTACCGGCCCCAGTGGCCACTGCATTTCATGGACTGCACACAGGGCAGGAGAGTACCCTTTCAGCTGGGACTGTGCCCAGATCCAAACAAGCAGGTCATGGACAAGGTCCAAACTAGGAGTCCTGAAAATGTTTCTGTGCATTCTGCATGGCATCAGTGGTCCTTCCTAGTTGTTGATAATTATGTTGGGTTTTTTCTGATTAAGTGTATTAGTGCCTTGACATTCTCACTCTGCTTGGAACTGCAAGCATACCACACTGCAATGGTTGTGTTATTCTAACATTATTAAATGTTCAGTCTTCTTTTATTGGGCTTTTTAATAACATCTAAGTTGCACTCCTGGGAATTTTTGCAGAAAGGGAATGTTGGCCAGCCTAATTTGTACATTAAAATACCCCATAGGCCAAGGAAACAAGATTCAGATGAATTTCACATGCCTATGAATACAACAAGTGCTGAAGGAGCTTTGGGGTGTAAAACCATTCAACTAGGAATATTCGAATCCCACGTGTTGTGCTCTCTAGGCTGCATCTTGTTTGTGCACATTACTGCTTACATTTCATGTGTAATTTTGCATCTTTGGTAAATGCACCCAAGTATTCTCATTTCATGTATAAAACGTGCTTTGTTACAACCCACAATGGGGCAGTGGAGGACTGACTGCCCTTACAGGAGATCTTGCTCCACATGTCAATCCTAAATCACTTAATTCCCAGGCTGCCAGAAACATAAAGCTCTTATGGTCCTGGGTGAGTTGTCCAAGTGCACTCCCAGACAGGAAATTCGTGGGTGTACAGTGATGCTAGAAGAGAAGGCAGATGCTTGTGTCAGGCACCATGAGGAAAGGCTCTCCTCTCTGGGAAATCACCAGCTTAGGGCATGAATGGGATCAAAGCTCTGGAGAATAGCAGGCTGCCAGTGCCAACTAATGTCTCTGAACACAGTTCTGTCCATTTTGCTCTAGCTTACACTGCTTTTAAGGAGCTTTTATCTATAATCAGCTGTTTGTCCTTTTCCTTGCTACTTCATTATCCCTTTTCAAAAAGAATTTGCAATAATTTTAGAATAGTAAACAAACAAAGTCACTTTAAAAGGGAGAAAACTGGGCATAACCCTTTTTCTTTCCCTGGGAAAATCCTAACTTTGACTTAATGTTTTAATTCATCTCTCTCTTAGCCAGCACATGAAGGTCCTGACAGAATGGGCTGCAGGAATTCACAGGAACACTGCTGCATTTCCTTGCTTACAGCTGCCTTCACTGCTGCAAGGTTATTGCTTTCCTGTAATGCTAAGTAGTTTGAAAAGTTGACCTGTTAGAAATATTAGAACTGGAAAGGTACTACACCATATTCAGAATAGTGTCTGTAGAGATATTCCTGTGACAAGGAAGGAACTACAAGGAATAGAGTCTGGCTTTCAGTTTTGCCAAAAGCTCCCTGACTTACCTTGAATTACATTGAATATGTCTGTGCTAATTATTCTCTCCTTTTTCTTTGTTTCTTTAGAACCAGATAAATAATACCTTGTCCCCAACAGTATTCAGCTATTTTCTAAACAAATGCCATTATAATGAAAATTATTTAGATAACTGCTTACTGATGGGAAAATTCTAAGTTCTTTATGTATGGGGAGCACTTTTCTCTACATCCAGTCACTAGCAGACAGGAACTCAAATCTGGCTTCAGAGCTTGCAGAACTCAATGTTAATAGCAAGAGCACAAAGAAAAGATGGGAGAGAGACTGGGTCACAGAGGTTCAGTGGTACAGTCTATTTCCAGGGCTGCAGTACTGTGTGGGAACCCTGACTCAGCAGTGGGAAGCAAGTTGCATGGTCACATCTCACTAAAGCTTGCAGGTTACTCTGTGGTTTCTTTCACACAAAGTTCATGGGAATATTTTGTTCAGTTTCATGACACAAGTTTTTTACTTCTCATGTTTCATTTTAAGCATAAAATGATGAACAGACTCAGAACCTCAAAATGAAACTCAGTTTAAACCACCACATTTCTTTGGTCTTTGTTTTAAATCTGGGAAAATCCACAAAATGCTAGTACTTTCTATGAAAAACCATCAACTGGCTTAAGGAAAGATCCTAATCAAACCTTCCCCTGATTTCAATGGGGAATTCCTGATTTATGCCAGAGTAAGCAAAGAAGATTCATAATAACAGTGCCCAGGAACAATGCAGTGAACATGGCCTGGCTTTCTTGTTGATAATAAAAAAGGATACGTGAAAGTAATTTATTAATATCAAGATAATTCTAAAATGGGGTCACTTTCAGGTTTCATAATGGACATTTTACACTATTTTGGTCACAGTCCATTTTCTCTTGAGCAATTTATTTGCATCTCCACAAACCATATTGGGTGAAAGAATATCCACTGGGATATGGAGATCCAAATTCAGCAGAGATGTACACAGGGGACCCAAATACCAGGCTTGACTTGTGACGTTCTTTCAGTTTATCACTGTCTAGACTCACACACTGGCACTGGAAACACACAGAGCATGGATGTGAGATGCATATTTGTTGTGCTATATGGCATATTGGCAATACCAAAGACATGGTCCTTAGAACACCTCTGCCATGACAGTGGTTCTCCTGGAGAGCAGTGGTGGAGCTGGTTTTATCACCATATGGGAAGTGGTTGCAGTGTCTGGCAATAGTGCTGATATATCAAACACATGTGAAGACAGTGGAGTCCACATGTGGCCTGTTTTGCACATTGCCTTGTCGTGTTCTCTTTCCTGGAAGACAAATGTGAGGAAAATGACAGACTTTTTAGGGGCTGGAAAATTATTTTGGTGTTTTGCAGTTCTGCTTTAGCTCACAGCGAGGCTGGCAGAGCACAGCATGGTGAGTGTGTTTGTATCAAACAGAGCACACTCCTAAATAACCCTGATCTCACACACTGATGCTGGTAGCATTAGTCCTAATCTTTCTATATATAGTGACTTATTGAAAAGGTCTTACTTCGAAACTGCTGCTGCTGCAAAATCACTGTTGCTGAGTAATGTGACCCATGATATTTTATATTTACTAGAGCAGATCTATCTCATCCCTGCTCCATTTGATACTGAAATAAGAGATATGTGTAATGAGTTAGTCACTGTGACTCACATAACCTCAGTCCCTATAAAGCAGATGTGTTTCATGCTTTTTGTCTTCTTTTTTTCATAAGAAAAAAAAACAAAGCCAGTTCTAAGTGATTCAAGAGTAAAAGGAAGAGATGGTAGTAATCAGTTCCACCTAATGATTGATCAGTTTGTAAGGAATGCTGATCAACTCCAGATGTTGCATTCCAGTCTCAAAATGTGATCATCAATTCAGAACTCCCATATGGTTTGTCTGACACCACCAACACAAGAAGTTATCCAAGAAACACTAAAAAAATAAAGTAGTTGTTGGGAGTATAGTTGTGCTCAGACCAGTATATTAGACAGTAGGATGTGGTAGAGTTCCTCTTCATGAGATTAGCTCCTTTTGAGGTCCCTGAGTGACTGGTCTATTGATGATATCTGACAGAAAAACCACCCACTTTTAGAGATATCCTTTCCTAACACCCTAACTTTCAAGGCCAGGGATTCTGGATGCCACACTCTCTAGATGTGCTGTAGGAGAACAGTGGGCAACACTCTACTGTTAATATTTTAATTCCCATCCAAAATCAGAAGATAATTCAATTCAGCCATCCTGTCCATTTGCCAGCTTCTACAGGAATCAATGACTGGCAGCAACACATCAGTGTTTGGCATTTGCTACCTTTTCTTTTTTAAAAATTTTTTTCTTCCTTGTTTCTCAGAGCTCTGATTCTCTTATTTACTCACCTACTCCATTCATTCCATAAAGGAACTATGTCTTTGGCTAGTAAGGTGCCAGACTCAGTTCTCATTTACTAATTCAGTGCACCCACCGATTTTCCCAGGACTTACACACATGTGATGGATCAGTCTACCTCTGACCAAAGTGTCTGTAAAGAAGTGGTCATTCCCATGCTGCAGTGAGTTCCACAGGGAGGGCATTTGCCAGCAGAGGTGTTATATTCCTGAACTACATGCAGTCAAGACTGAGGTGAAATTCCCTTGCAAGAAGAGACAAGAGGAGGCCAACCCACCCTCACATAGACACAAGGAACAGAGAGGAAAGTCAACCAGTGGAAGCCTTGTGAACATGCAGTGGTTATGCCCTCACTGGCTCTGTCTGAACCACTGTAAATCAGATATTTTAATTACAGTTTGTAATTTTTGTAGTTTAATGACAGCTAGTCCTGCCACAGGACAAAGAATTGATCATCAGGCAACCAAACATTCAAGCTGAGCTGTACCCTCCCAGACAGTAAGCACCCCCACAGAACCATGTTAATATCAAGGATGGAGGAACAGAAGGAGGCAAGACCTTGCAGGAAGCTTGGCTGATGCCCTTGTGGAAAGAAGACTCCTTGCAGTGCAAATCCAATCCTGTAATGGAGGGTCAGGCTGGGAGGGTCTGGAGGGTCAGGCTGGGAGGGTCTGGGGCAACCCCAGGAACATCCTAGGGCCAGGCAGAGTGTGGCTGTGGAGCAGCCATGCCAGTAACACTCAGAGCTGCCCTGCATCCACAGCACAAGGAAACCTCCAGTAATTGGCTTGGTCTAACCAGCCCAGCTACTGCACAACCAAGGTAATTATCCAGGGGGACTTTAGCTGCCCACCAGTAAAACAGAAGCCAAGCTTAGAAACCAGTTGCATCATGAATGATAATGGTGCTGACAGTTTTAAAAGCGCTCAGGGACATTTTAAAACACAGCTAACCCGTCTGAGAGAACCTTTCAGAGGGCAGGAGCCGCAGCCACGCAGGCAGGAAGAGCCGGAGCGTTGCAGGGAAACAAAGATCTGCTGCCACGTTGGGCCCTCTGCATTTCCAGATTTACCTCTCCCCTTGAAAATGCTGCATTACATCACTGCCCAAAAGAGCAGGCTAACTTGCAAGGCAAGGGAAGCCCGGAAAACAGAGTGCTTCTCACAAGTCTAGCAGGGACTCCCCCTCCCTCATTAGGAATGTCTTGTCAGCAAGACAGCAAGGCAGCGGTAATGGCTTGGAGCCTGACAGCACTCACCCATACTGGATGGGTGGTTAAGGTGCCCCTACACACTTAAACACACCTCCTTGCTAAATTCCCTGCAGTACATTAATTTTTTCTGATTGCTAATGGCTGCCTGGCTGTCTCTAAGGCAACTGGTCCAGTTATTAATTTCCAGGGTACAAGAACAATAGACATCCATTTATCAGTGAGGTACAAAACAACCACCATTTTCTGTTGTGGTTGCAAACTGGTTTTTAACAATACAAGTCCCACACAGATTGTGAGTCATTTCTTGCATTTAGAAGTCCTAATGGAGGAAACTTGGGGCAAGAATAAGAAAGTGAAATCGAAGCAGAGCTCAGGAGAAATTTCAGTCTTCTTCAGCAAATGAATATGAAGTGAATGCAATTTTGGAGCTGTCACTGACCTATTTTAGACCCCCTTCTTGGAAAAAAAAAATCCCTAGGAAACTTAATTTGTTATAACATGATTTTTCTGAAAGGATCAGTGAAAAAAAATCAGAAGAAAAAGTTTAAATAAAGGGTTTATGAGCAGCTTTTTACTCAGTGCAGGGACAGGAGCAAGCATAATAAATGACTTTCTGTCAGTGCTATAACTGTTTCTGTTCACCCCGCAGGCCAGTGGGCAGAAAAAGTGACCCACGCAAAAGTTAGCATAGCCTTAAATCTTTTCTGACATGCACTGTCTGATAGGGAATCCTAAAATATATAAGCTCAGCTGGCTTTACATGCATTTCCTTGTGTATGTTATAATAGAAATCTGCTGGGTTTTGCATGCCCTTGATTCGATATATTTTGGGGGACAAAGTCTTCATGGGAATAACTGTTTTGTGGACTTACAAACATGATCCAGTCTAGTGTGTTAAAGGAGGACATAATCACATGGTACATTACATTATCCTGTAATGCCATTTCTTGCCTCAGAATTGAGATTTAAAGGAACAATTTGCAATGGAAGCAGATGGATTGAACAATTCTTGGTGTCACAAAATTCACTGGCAGTGTAGATTTATCTAAGACTATTTAACTATACATAATTTGCATGTTTGTTTTAATAACTATACTTATTGTCTTTTGTCAACTGACATACGCAGATGAGTTCAGCGTGTGCAGTATTATACAGAACAGTAATATTTTAGTATAACCAGTCTGTCAGGCTACAGTATTTAACAGTCTCTGAGTAGTGTCTGAGTTTCATATTTACACATAATTTTGCAAACTTGCACAGGCTCCATTATTGCAGGGTGGGTACAGGAAATAATGTGTGAGAAAGTGTAGTAGAGTGGGTTTTTTTATTTTCAAATGTTTTTAAGTTATGGGGTGGGTTTTCCTTTATGTATATGAAATTGTGACATTACAGAAAGCAAATGCTAGTTTACTGGCAATGGGAGTGGCTAGTTGCCACTGCTGATGCTCACTCAAAGCCTTAGAAATGCCTGTACTCTCACATATTCATTACATTTCAAAATTAAGGTAGAAATTTAGGAAACTGCAAATTGTTTTACAGTCTTCATTTTTCTTAATAAGAGGTAGTTACGTTTCTTAAAATCTCAACATTACATTTTTTTATTTATGAGAAAATGTTTCTTTCTAAACCTCTAAACCTTTACAGATTATCAATTTCCTTTTCCCGCTGTTTCCTTTGCTCTGTACTTCTGTGTATTTACTGTAAAATGGAGTTTCATTGTAAAATGCTTTGAAGAGGGATTAGATATATTATATGGGAAACTACTATCATTAACATTGATTTACTAGAGCATTTTGAGAACAGTGAGGTTGAATTTACATATTTAACTGCAATCTCAGCCTTATTCACAAAATTCTTCAATGTACATAACTGAACTGAGAGTTAATGACTTTGTGTAAGTTCTGTATCTAGAAGACACCTAGGTGAAAGTTACATATATAGAAGAGTTTTAAATCATGGGGGTATTTTAGGTTTCCTTTGAACAAAGTTATAATGACACAGTGAATATACTGGCAATTTATACTTGAAATCAACTGAACAATCTGCATGATGCCAGTGCAAGGTTCAGTTAAGACCCTCCTATAGCTAAGAGCAAGTTTTATTATCAGTGAAATAATCAGGGGATTCCGACAGATAAAAAGTGCTAATAGATAAAAAGTTATACTACTCAGTATAGCTGCTCTGAATGAGTTGGTGGTGGCTCAGCCCAACAGTACAGAAATCTAACCTAGAGCAATATGTTTTCCTGCATTCATCTACACATGTAAATACTCAAAAGTCACTGAAAGCCTATTACAAATTGTCTGATTATATCACTCAATTTTTGCACTATGTGAACTAAATGTCAGTCATGCAGGAAAGAGAAATGATACCATACAAATTATTAAACTAACACAACACAGCACGATTTTGAAGTTTCAATATTTGCTACAAATTATCCATGAACCGTTGATAAAGGTAAACCACTTCACCCTATAATTTAAACAATCTCTACTGTTCTATAAAGAATATACTTTAATAAACTCACTTTATCCAGAATGATGGCAGAACATCCAGCAGAGCTCCTTAGGTAATTATGATAATGTTTGTATCCCCCAGTGTGTTACTTTCTGCTATGCTGGGGTTCATCTTTTTAATATCTAGGAGATGGAAGGATGAAAACTACTCATTCCTACTAATAACTCATGCCAAGGGTCTGGAAATTTTGTTAAAGACTGGCTAACCAGCCATCTAATGTCTAATTGCCTGGACAATTCTGGGGGTCCAGGGTATTTTCCTGGATTTCTCACAAGTAAGCTCTTCCCTGTCCCGCAAATTGCCTTTTCTGATTCCAGTGGTCGAGGCATCCCCTTACTTTCCACTAAACTCACCATCTTCTGAGGAAGCAGCCCCTGCAACTTCCAGGGCTCTCTAGAGTCTGTCTCTCTCCCATGCTTAAAAATACTTTCAGTCTGAAGCCCCATGGGAAATACTTTGTTAGTAAAGGCGGGGAGTGAAAGGAGTTAAATAATTCACACTATTGGCTCAAGTGGCTACTGCAGCTGGTCCAGTAAATGCCAAACCAGCCAAAGCTCAGTCATTCTCTCTCTCACACACATTGTGTAGTGAAGGGAGAGTGTCTGCAGATTTATTAGCTTGTATATAACTCTAAATTGATGAAAACATCCTCTAGGCAACTTCATCTACTTTTCACTTGCCATGTTCCCATGACAGTGACAACTTGTTGTGTTACAGCTGACCTGTCAGCCTCAGCTACTCCCTGTTCATCGGAGGCTGTCTGTCACTGGATGTATATGAAACGGGAGGTGAGCAGAATACAACAGGCAGTTACACACACATTCCTCCCAAACAACCTGCCTACAAACTGGCAAAGCTGACAGTGGATAGATTACTGTTGAACCTTCACATAGATTAATCCAATATATAAATCTGTTCTAAAAAACGAACAATATTGCCTCAAACATTTTCACCTAGCTATAAATAAATAATCAAGTTTCTTAAGTCGGCAGTCCAAAAAGAGGATGTTTTCTCTTTTTGCTTATCAGTGGTGAAAGGGGCATTTATTAGATCCTCTTTTCCAGCTAGAAAGATGGCCAGCACAGATCACATATCAGGCAAGCAGTTCGTGCTCCATTGTTATTGCAGATGTGTCAATCCCTGGAAACAAAAGAATCGACACCGATCTAGGAACAAGCTCCCCATTAGTTAGCAATTCAGAATGACTTCCAAAAGCAATCCCTTAGTCTCCAATGATATCTGTCTGACAACTACTTAATCTCGGCAAGAGCTGCGTTAAACCAGCCTGTCATCATTGCTACCTCTCAGGTGTAGCTTGAAAAGGGAGAGAGAGATCTATGAGTTTCAATCACTTAGAAGAAATTATAACTTTTTAGAAGCCTGTATGCAGATAACATTTACCATATTGAATGGAAGATGACAGTTCCTATATAGGTAGAGTGGTACAATGCAAAATGCCAGCTTCCAGGTGATTCTATCCCATCTCCAAGGCTGTCGGGAGCTATCAAATTTATGTTGAAATAATTGTCACTTGTGAATACCTGCCAGTGTAACCAAGTCAGGTATTAAAAAAAAAAAAATCCCAATTGATCAGCCTCACAAAATGTTCTGAATACTTAAAGAAAAAAGTTTCACTGAGGTGTGACATAGTTACATATTCATTTCAGCAGAAGGAATATTATTATTTTAGGAACAGAAGCAAAAATGAAAGTATTTCAGATTCCTCATTGAAACTGTGTTAATATCATCACTGATTACTTATTTCAAATTAATCTACTTTTATGATAAAAGAAGCAAATAAAAATTAGCCAGTGCCTGAACTTCTTGCTACTAGAGTCATCTGCAATAATTCTTGATCCCCTTCTCTCTTTCTGTGTCACTGTCATGGTTTAGGGCCAGGGCAACCCCCAGACCCACAGTCTTTTCTTGCACATTGAACCAAACTTTTACTGGACATGACGTATATGGGCTGGAATACCTCGTTGGTCAGTTTGGGGTCACCTGTCCTGTCCACTCCTCCCTGCAGGTGCAGCCTTTCAGTTTTCTGCACTCCAAGTGTGATACACAAGTTGTAGCAGTGGCCTTGGTATCCTTGGTAGTAACTCTAAACATGAGGTGTTATCACTGCTAGGAGCAGACACTCTGCAAAACATGCTGTTAACTTGAGAAAGTGCAGTTAGTTAGAAAATCTGAGCTGAAAAGTAAAATCACTGAACAGAATTTGTTTGGTTCTCACTCAAACTAGGACACTCACTGCTATAAAAATTCTCATTTTGTTAAAGTTCCCTTTTATCTCTCCACATCCTTACAGGGGTTTTACTGGGGTTAATAGTTTTTCTAGGTCCTATTGCAGAAAACTGTTAAATGTTTGTGTCTAACTTAATGAAGAGCAGGGATAGACTCACTGTGTCACTCCAATCCAAATCTTGTCAGCATTTTATAAGAAATTATAGCATGGGAAATTGTGTTCTCTAGTCATGGAACATATGCAGCACCAGCAAGAGCATCATGAATTTTCTCTATATTGACTTCCCCATGTCAGGAAAGGAATATAGGCTTTGTGAGTATCAGAACACTCCCAGTTCCCACTGAAACCACACTCAGTACTTGGCAGGTTTGGATCTTTGACATTTTTTCTAAACCTCTTTATGGTAGCAGGTTTCAGTACTCACCAAGCACACCTTATTACCCAGTACATGGCAAAGGATGCATCCTCCTCTCTCAGACATCTCTCCCATCATTTTGAAGAGGGCCAAATGCAGCGCGTCCCGTATCAGCAGCATTTGAAAGCTACAGCCAGTGCTGAATTCAGCAGATAACTTTTTAGGAGGAAATTCATGTAGGCAGGACATTGTACCAGTGCTCTGAGAGCTGTACTGGCCATCTCATGAATGCCAGGAACAGACTAAGGTCCCTGTACAGAGCTACCAATCCTTCAGTCATCTGGTCCCTGACTGCTTGAGGAAGCATGGTACCCTCACTGATAAAGCAGCGAGATGTTCAGTCTAATTTTTGTCGAGGGCAACAAAGTTTGCTTTCCTCCTGGAAGGCAATTATGGTTTTGTGCTCTCTGTTCCCTGCTCCATTGGTCTTTTCACTTCTATGTTTGACATCAAGGACAGTTAGACATGTCATGTCTTGTGAGCCATCCATTGGAGACGTTTTAGCGGGCCATGAGTCAAATCACTGGATAGAATCATAGAATCATGCAAGTTGGAAGAGACCTTTAAGATCATCGAGTCCAAGCATTAACCCTGTGTAGAGCCCACATGCCAAATGACAGCACAGGCTGAGTATGTAGAACCTTAAACACTATCTTGAAGCTTCACAGTCCTCTAATAAAGGTTCTTCTGTCTCTTTTTACTTCTTACCTGCTAGACATCTAAATTCTGTTTTCTAAACTGATAAACTGAATTCTCTGTTAAGAGCTCCTGTGCTTCAGCTGATACGAGGTCTACCAAAATACATTTTCAACCACTGAATATTTACATTAAATTAACTATGTCTTCTCTACTTTATTATATAATGTTAACAAGTACCTAAAACTACTTTTTTTTCTTTTCTGATATGCTTAAACAATTGTTGTAACTTGGGCTGCATTCTGATTTCTGCCCTATGGAGCAAACTGGAGCCATTCTATACTTATACCAACAAAACTGAAATAACGTTTTGATGCTTGTGTACATATGAGCATGGACAGAGAAAAGAATATCTGCCAGCAAGAATTTACGTAGAAAATTTATAACTGTATAATATAATATAATATATAATCCATGCACTTACATGTATGTAGTTATATATGAATGCATGTTTCTATTTCTATTTACAGGTAGTTAATATCCTGACAATGATGTACAAAGAAGAAAATAATGGGCACACTCCATATTTTCAATTTCAGGCCATTATATCTCCAAATTTTGGAGTGACCTTTGCCAAGGGATGAGCCCATGCTTAGGAACATTTCCCTTGGAAGCCCTACTCCACAAATTCCCTAACACTGTCATGACAAAAGCAGCAGCTGTTTTCCCAGGCCTTTGCTGAATTATTCCAGCAGATTAAAATATACATGTATATATTTATGCGGACAAGAAGGAGGGAAAGTGCAACTTCTAGTCAATGCCTAAATTTCCTGCCTCCAAAGCCCAGCTGGAAAGCAGGAGTTATAACAGAAAACAGCAGCACAATTAGTTGGAGTTCTGTAGCTGTCTGCAGCAGACTGCTTGCTCCTGTCTCTCTATAGGTGGCCTCCCAGTTCATCAGTTCATAAATAAGTAATTTGAAATGTGTTCCTGGGGGAAATTTTCCTCCTTCTCTCCTGAACAGACTGTACTCATCAGTTTTCCTGTTCTCCAGGTACCTGGCGTTCTCATTTATAATGGCCAGAGGAACTATGCTGTTCTAATTCTTGCTTCATTACATTTCCTAATGCTTGTTTTCAGCAGCTTCACAACTCCACATTTCTTTATATATTGATAAAAAAACCTCTTTGCATATATTATTTATTGGCACTTTCATGTTAGCTTTACTGCTGATTTAAATGGAATATTTTTACATACAAAGTAAGACTGTGAAGTTGGTTTCAGGTCTGAGGATTAGGTATTTTTATTTAAATTGGGGGAGGAGAAACAATCAGCAAGAGAAATCATTGTCACTGGTCAATATCCTCTGCTCCTCATCACACAATATCCAGACAGATATCACATACCAATGCTTCAATAGAAAGGAATATTTTGTACTTTAGAGAAAAACATGGAGGCCAGATCAAAAGCTTATGGAGCCAGTTTATAAAGGTCTTTAGGCAGTCAAGGATGCAGAAGGACATACAAAAACAATATGGCAAGTAAGTGCATAATCCTAAATGTACACAAAGGAAAAAAGGCAACAAGGTCCATTGTCACATTAAAAAAAAAAAAAAAAGCATGTCTTACCCACTGGTTGAAGGGAAAACCATGTTAATACATGTTCTCAGGTAAAGCAAAGCAATCTCAACCCAGGAAATGTAGCAAACAGAGAGGTTAAATCTTTTTGAAGTTTTGTTGAAATAAGTGATTATGTAACAATAATGAACCTCATCACCACTCTGAGTGGATAGGCAGTAGCTCGCAGTGGCCACATCGTGTCCTGCATGAGGATGTGCTGACACCTGCTGTGACCACATGCAGCCTTGCTGAAGCCCAGAGCTCTTGGTTGGGTTCAAGGAAGCCAGTCATGACATTGTCAATGCAAAATGAGGTGTACGGATGTCAACACTAGCACAGGAGACAAAATGTCTCCTAGAGATATATTTCTGGGGCTTTCTGAGCTCCAAGTTGCCTTCAGAGTGGTGAAACCAAGATTTCAAGACTTGATTGCCCACAATAGGCAGAGATTTGACTCACTGGCCTGAGAAGGCTCGTGTCCTCCATGTTCCCATGAAACAAACCCTCTTGGGCTTTAACAGCTGCCAGTGAATGCCTCAACTTGCCTCAGTTATGTGCATGTGATTTTGACTGGTCTGGTTTTCATTCCTCTGTAGAACAAAAGGAAAACGTTGCAACATCACGAGCCACTGTGAGATGGAATTGCTGTTCTCCAGGAGTCCAGATTAGGTACCAACAGACCCTGAAGCAGGATTAAGAGATGTTAGCCAAGAGTGCATCTTTATATTACCTGGAATTACCGTGATTTTATATTGCTTATTGGACTTAATCAAAGACACCTATTGACTGCAATGGATGATCAATCAATCAGGCTTTGCTTTTTCCCATATTACACTAATCAATGGCTCTAATATATTTCACGGAACAGTTCACCAAATGACAGATTTAGAAGCATCTATCTTTTCCCTTAAGAAATTACCCTGAAAACACCTAATGAAGAAGCACTTATTATTGCTTCTAGCAAGGGCCAAATGTTGCTCTTAATTAAACCAGTGGAAACTCAGAATTGTGCCATTTAATGCAATAATTGGCTTGTGAATACCAGTGATAATTTTTAGTTTCCTATATTTCAGAAGCAGCTGGAAACTTTCACTGAAAATATTTATTTTATATAAGGGAATACTTAGCTTACCATTTTCTTTTAGTTCTTTGAAATGTCTATATAGATTAGATATATTACTGATTTGTTGGTTAGTTACTAGTCATTTTATTTTTAAAGCAATATGAAAAATATTTTAACGTAAAAGTAGAAGAGCTGCTCTGTAAACTGATTTGAGCTACTCTAAATAGCAAGTCAGTGTTTTTCTTTGATGAAAGACACCAACATCTAGTTAGGCAAGATGAATTCAAGTCTAGTTCTTTTTCTGCTCTATTAGACAAAAACCATATCACAATCAATGTAGCATTGTCAAGCTCAAGTCTTCAAACACCATGAATCAGGTCCTCAAATCTGATGAGCTTTGCTCAAAAAATATAATTAAAAGTCTTTTGAATCCTTTTCGGCACAAGTTCTTCCCCCTGCCAGTGTATTTTCTGCATTGCCACAAAAGCAGGTATTTACATGATTCCTGGAGCTGGAGCTTTAAGAAACATATTAACTGTTTTGACATCCATGGTCATGGATTATATAAAACTAATAGCAATGAAACACACAAACAAAAGAAGCCAAGAATTGATAGCAATTGCTATTTTCCAATATTACTGATTAATAAATTATAAT